>KK117424.1:410841-421583 GCA_000611955.2 Stegodyphus mimosarum | reverse complement strand
GCTCTATTTATTAATTATATTTTCATTTTTGTAGTATAAGGCATCTTTTGCTGAACATAATATAGAAATGAACGTAATAATGTCGAACATCTAAGTCTACGTTATAGCTAATGTTATGATCATATTAAAACGCTGAAAATGACGACTTGCAACAAATTAGATTTTAAAAAATTTCGAAGTTGCTCGCAAGTATAATTTTCTAATTAAAGGAGTAGTCAGAAGACCGAATTGGAGTCCATTTACATTACGAGGTTTTTACAAATAAAGCATATCGATATAAAATTGAATATAAAGAGGAAAGTGAAATTTTAAAAATTTGGCATCCTTACATATAAAATATTCTAAAATGAAATGGCCAAAAGCGGGAAAAAAAAGGAATGGAAAGCATACCCAAGAAGTTTTGGATGGCTTTAGATTCGATTATTTTTATTTCGTTTTTCAAAGGGAAGATTATGAACAAGATTAAAAGGAAGATGGATTTTTAAAGCAATACGGTTGTGTTCGGAGGAATGCAGTCGAATGGAAGGAAAGCAAAATAATTTTCTGGGATAGATGAATTGTTTCCATTTATATCTAAACAAATATATGATTTTAAAAATGAAAACTAAATGAAGTATGTATGGGAAAAAATCACATTTGAATATTCTTGATTTTAAATCAAGTGTTTAAAACATTTTGTACCAATTAAGGATATTTTTCTCAGTTAAAAAGGTTTATACCAGTTTAATTTTTTAGAGTAAGGTGTTTTACTTCCATAATTGATGAAATTAAATGCTTTTTATGTTCCGCAGATAAAAAGCTGCTGTATCTTGGAGAGGTGGAACATGAAACATAATTATTTTTTTAAGGGATACAGCCAGCTTCTTTTCAGCTGAGCATACATATATCAGCGTTATTAATAATTTTTATTCTTTTTCCTACAAAACATTGATTAAGAGTTATTGTAATCTATGAGCCATATGCGGATAGCTATGAGGAACAAGCTTGAATGAAACCTGAAGAAACAGTATGTTATGCAAATTTCTTTCGTCTAGGATTTTGAGAAAGTATTAAAGTTATCAAACTATATCGCCGTATCAAATACGCCAGGCCCTCCCCTCTCAAATGACGATAATAATGAATGTAGAAAGTTACATTGTTTTTCATGGATAAACTTTAATCCATTTAGAAATTTAACAGCTTCCTTGCGTTTTCAAAACAGACCCGTAAGTAGAACAAGCTACTTCCACGTTCTATGCCTTGCTTTTCAGCACATATGTACATTTTTCTTTAATTTTTTTTATTCGGTTTAACAATTACAATTTTTCTGTTTTTAAGTACAACTTTTTTTTTCTTAAACTAAGTATTTTTGCATTGATCTGTTGAGCTGTTCTAAACTTTTTATAGCTATTTCCAATTATCGGTAATTTTACGTTCCTACCCACAAATTTAAAATTAGAAACTCCAGCGTATTTTGCTTTTGTAAATATGTCTAGGCCAGTGGTTCTCCACCTGGTTTGCTCTACGCAGCCCTTTCACATGTGCTAAAAGGTCATTCCTCCCAGCTTTTCCAAATCCAAAAAATACATATATGTATATTTATTTAGATTTTGATTATTTTAACAAGTTTTTATTAATGACTAATAAAAGTGAATAGGAAATACTGATAAATACAGAAGCATGAATAAAAATAGTTTGGTAAAATTCATAAACAAAAATTAAGTGGAATTCTCTCTTGACTGATAATCCTTTATCTAAGCGCAGAATTCTGACTTGTAAAATTTGACTTCCTTTACAAGAATTGTGATGAAATAATTGAAAGGAATATATACGTGAGGAAAATATTTAATTTAAATGAGCGCATCAAGGAATCTCTGGATAATTTTATATAGTATATTATAATGTTAGTAAATGAAGTAAGCAGAAGAAGCCCACATAAAAAATCGCAAAATAGGAGTAGCTGAAATATGTAGCATTTAGATTACATTACAAACATTCCTCAAAAATATAGTAATTGCATTAATTACGCGTTATCTAGTTAAGAAGAAGTATTATTGATAATTTCTTGAAAATTAAAATTAAAATTGCTTTACAACTAATCTCCTAATTAAGAGTGGAATTGAAAATCATCATTATTCTCTATTTTAAGTATACAAAATTTAAGAGCACTTGCGGTCACTTATTAGCGATTATTCATACACTTCAGCATATGACAGACGGATAAAGAACATTTTCTTAAAAGAGAATTTCGTTTGTTTATTTATTTGCTTTTGTGAGTAGGCTCAAAATTGGAAATGAAAATTTCCAGTATTCTCTGCCTAACTGTTAACAGACCGTACTATTTGATTCCAAATGATTATTCACGCATTTCCGCTTTAAAAAATAATTGTTAACGAATAAAAGATAAGCATAAAGAATAGCGCGTTTATTATAACAGAAAAAACACTTAAATTTCATAGATTTCAGAATTTATATTTGCAATGTCTGTAAAATGTAAATATTTTCTAATTTTTCTTATAATACAAAAGTCTTTCTATTTGTGTATTTTAAAGATTTATAACGCAAATTCTTTAGAGGAAAGTCCACTGAATTCAGCAAAAAATACATTCGAGATTTTTTCCTAATATCACTAACAAGTTACAAGCCTCAGACAACTAACAAGATGCCATTCCAGCATTAATCTAGTTGGATTAGTATCGATCGAGACGCACTTACGAAATAATAATTCAAAACTTTTCTACAACAGACCATCATAAATATTTCGGTAATAATTTTGTAAATGCACCTAAATTATGTCTAATGTAAATTATATCTTTGCATAAGCTTAACATCAAAAAACATATTGCACATTGAGAGTTTTTATTGACATTTTCTTCCAAACAGGAAATACAATAATCGAACTTGAAAAAAACTAATTTGAAAGACATATTCTTAAAGGGAACTTTTATTCTGATAATTTATCAGGATTTTTTTCTTGGTTTGCCTGGTATGTCTGTAAAATTATCATATCATTAAAATTTCTTAATACATTCTTTAATGTTTTCTTTAGGAAGGCTATTGTTTATTTAAAACTTATGACAGCTCAAATCTCTAAGTAAAAATTAAAAAACACAAAAAGCACGTTATAAAGTGATTAGAATAGGTTCCGAAGATGAATTATTAAAATGACAGTATTCAGCAGAGTCACAATTATACGATAATCAAATTTGTAGTGACACTGAAATAAGACTCATTGTGCTATACGACGATTGACAGGAAAATATTGTTAAAGATTTTTAGTACTTCGTTCATGGTTCGGTTCCAAGAAAAACCTCTACCTGCATTTGGTTATTATAATTTCCCATCCTGAAACATCTATAAGAACAATTTCCCATAACAGAAAATTCTACACGAAGAAAACTAACATAGTTCTTGTGCACTAAGCCACCGGTTTACCTTAGGCAAAACCGAGTGACAAATAGTAATTTCCCAGACTTACTCACACACATATATGTGTGTGTATAAGTAGCCGTGTGCAACGTGGGACGTATGTATACTCCCAATTACAAAAATACTTTAAATGATACAAATGTTCATGTTTAACATCTTCAGATTTTAAAAATCAGTTTTGTGGATATTATGAAATATAATATTTTCACATTTCTCCGTCCAGTGTATTTATGTTTAGCAAAACGTTATACGCGTACTAAAAGCAAAACAAGCAAAAGTGTGGCTCCTGTCTGCTAAAACGTTATTGAGATATTTAACTTTGAATTTTGAGATGTCTTTCAAAATTCAGGAGTCGTATAAAATTAACGAGAGTATTCTTAAATTTGTATGTAATTAAAAACAAAATATCAGCTTAAAAGAAGGTGTCTGGTGTCAATATATTAAGTAGTGAGCTTGTAAGGTTTTACTTTATTCTAACCAGTTATTTTTAGTTTGACTTTCCTTTCTCTCCCGATTTCAGTTTCCTGCTGGAATGTAAATTTTATATGATGCAGATGTAAATTTTAAACGTGTTTCAGAAGTAGTACTTAAGCTGCGTTTCAAGAGTTCAAAAGAGTAGTAGCGGACGTAGGTCCGATGTATATGCTGCGAGTTTAAAATTAGCTCTTTAATTCGGTATTCGACACTTTTCAGTTTTACTGATATTTCTCGGCTCGGCTTTGCTGTGCGCACTCGATTTAGCGTTAGTTAAGCTAAGGAGCTACTCATTAGGTTATCTCAATGTACTAATGAATTGTTATATTCTTATTTTCTGTTACGTAGTCACAAATGCTGGTGATTTGTGAGCACAAAGTGCGTGCATCTGTTTTCACTTAGATTTAAATAAAAAGGTTATTTAAACCTTTCATCTGTAGTATTTATTCTTAAAGACATTGCGAGAATTCGCTACTTTGGCATAGAATTTAATAGTGTATGCTCCCAAAGAATACACGACGACTCTATAAGCTTTGATATGCAGACAGATATAAGAAGGTTAGAACAAAACAATATTTTCCTAAAAGAAAGCCTTTTAACCTTTTTAGCATACATAGCAAATGGTGATAGTCCATTGGAAAACAGTTCCATAAAGGAAACAAAAGATTAAAGATAAACGATAGTATTTGTAACCATTAATCAAAACCCTGCATTTTTGAAAATAATGAAAAAAACTGCCACAGTTACTGTGAGATCCCATATTAAATTTATACAAAAATTTACTTTTGGTAGTAAATAATAACAAAAACTAAAAATAAGTAAACAGCTGATGAAACAGAAAAAACACAGTTTATGCTAAGGAAATTATATATTATTATAACTCAGAAATATATAAAATGAAATATTTTAAGACTAAGCAAAATTTCCTTTAAATTACGGTTTTTAGTGCAATATTTGTTCGAAATGTATATCTTCATCTGTTGCACATAATTGTATCCGTAAATAAAAGGTATTCTTGAACACTCTGTAACCAAATGTGTATTGCAAACGCGCTTGTGAGAAAGTAATACCCACTTGGTTGATAATATTGATAATTGAGCAGGTCCATAATTGTTATTTTTCTAAATGTCCTACAGAAAATCACATCTAGTTTGCGACCATTCCACGTGACTCATATATTCAATAATATTAGACCCAAATATACTTCTAAACTAATTGTGTAGCATGGAGGATTTAAGTGAGAGCATGCTGTCGAAACAATACAGTTGACAAATCGTTTAGTGACATAACATCCAGGGAATCAAGCAATGATTCGTTTAACGTATCTGTGTTCTTCTAACCACTTACAGTACTATCGAAAGAAAACGACCCCATCAGCATTTCTCCCTAACCCACATCAAGCATTAGTAATTTCCATACACTTGATGTTTGTTATGATTTATAAAGTGTAGATTTTGCAAGGCTCCGAAGAGAGTATCACGTAAATAAACTGGAATTCTTCCATTCAAAGAATTTTTTTAATGATGGCTTATTATCTAACTTATTTAGAGTTAATTAAAAAATTCAAATCAACGGACTTCGTTTTCAGGCATAAAATATTTAACCCATTTTGAGAGATGCTGATATGAGTCATGTAAACAAAATTTGTAAATGTTATAAATGTTAATAAAATCTTCACATGGCATTTCGATTTTCGAGAAGTTTCGCTTATTTCCTATTCGAGGAATATCTGGCGTATACTAAATATTGTTGTTGTTGCATATGCTCATTTGTCTGACGTAGTCAGCCCAAGCCAACGAAATTCCTCGTGCGCTAGATTACGCCTGTTGTTGGCAACAGCCTTGAGCATCTAAAAAGTGACAGTGCGATTTGGTTCAGTTTCGCGTCCCAAATTTGATGGTTTCCGAAGGTTTCCCACCCTTCTCCCCTTCCAACAAACCACACTAAAGAACTTTCGGCTCGCCGCGTATTTAAAGTACCGCCATTTCGCACCGACACTATACATTAACAAACATCTAGGCTTTCTCTGGGATTCGAACCCGGGCCCTTCGGCATGGTAGTCAGCGACGCTAACCACTGTATCGGTTGGGCGGCATACTGAATACTAGAGAACTTCATTGAATACTGTTTCGTGGTTTTCCCTGTTTTTCGCTTAAACTGACCACAAAATATAATCATTTCACAATATTGATTATCACTGCGCATGTTGTCTAGTATCCCTTAGAATGGCAAAAACAACAGCATGCAACGAGGAAGAGCAAGATCAACGAAACTTTTGCATTGAACACCTAAAGGCAGATCCTCGCAAAGTAATTTTAGAACAGTTGAAAAAGCAGACATTTCAAACAAAATATCATTAATCATAAGATTCCACAAAAGAAGATCCAGAGACTGTTCCTTCAGGAAAAGCCCTTTTCAAGCCGTTTTCTTTCATAATATTACCTAGAAAAGATTTTACAGCGCGAGTATGCAAAGCATACCTGATCAGGTAGATGCTCCTGTGTATAGTATCACGTTTCAATAAATTTATGTAGGTCGCCAAGCATTATCAAAGCCCTCTTTCCTATTTAGGAACATCAAAATCGTGACGTAATTTTTTCGTTTACCTTGACTTACTATGTCACATAAGCAAAGAATGGTAACTTCAAATAAAAGCTTAAGGATAAAACCACATTGATGTTCATCAAAAATATGTCTGCTTCTTAAGTACTAATTCAGTCGTTTTATACAAAGTTTTTCAAGACATGTACTGAAGCGTGGCAGAAAGCTGATACATCTTATATTTCCAATATGAAACCGCTTAACATGATAACAATTCCAGCATTCTTCCACACCGTTGGAAAATGATTCTGGTATAAACAGGCATGAAATAATTTATATATGATAGATGGACAAACACTATGAAGATTACGATTCATTTGATGTTAGATTCTGTTCGTCCGTGAGTTTGAGATCATCAACTTCAGCTATGGAAAAGGGAAAGTCATCATCTGCGTCTAAGTAGAAGACATTTCAGAGCGGAAAATTTCATTAAATTCATTTTCGTGAATTAAGCTGTCAAAACCGAATCACCGTTGTATTAATGCGATCTATTGTAGCCCCAAAAGATGAAGTAAACTGCACTGACGACAGTTCAATTGTAGAAATTTCAATATTTTTATAAAAATTCGTTTTAACGCAGAAATAATAAATTTTCTTAGCATTTTGCATCGTAATATCATTGAAAAACAATTTCCGAGAATAAGGTTTACTTTTCTCTAACTTTGACACACATTTTAGCGTTTTTGCAATTAGCTGCTCCAAAAAAAAAGACTGCTGTAAACGATAGAGAAAGATTGCTGTAAAAGACTGCTGCTTTCGGGCGACTGCTGTAAAAGTTTCCCAAAACTGCATTTTTAGTTCCTTGATATCTTCTTCTAGCTGCATTTAACTCTTTCACATTGAAGTAGCCAAAAACGCCCGACCATTCAGACCTCGGCAGGCCGCCCAAACGTCTGAATCATTTTCTACCTAATGTTTTCTCTCATTACCTTAGAGCATTGCTAATTATTTTCGGCAGTTTTTAAATGGCCTGCCAATCATTCTTTTGAAGCGACTAAAATAATTCTCTTGTTTTAATACGCTTTCTTTTCCCTTTGTTTGCTGTCAATATTTAGCTATTGATGCCCGAAATTGCAATGCTGTCCCGAGAGAAACCTGCGCACAGTGGTGAAAACGTCCAAGAAAGAAGTTGTTGTTTCACTTAAGTAGGTTTTTTTAGAGCTGTAGCATTCTACTTGTCATGGGGGAAGGAGATCTCCTTCAACAATAATTCATATATACGGGCGTTTTAGATGTTTGAGTGAAATGGATTACGGCCTCTACCGATGCTAAAAAGTTAACTATCTGCGCATACAAGCAATGTGGATTAACAGTGGAATATTACGTATGCGCAACTTCCTCAATAGGATGGAATGTTTAGCAGCAGAAGTAATCAAGTTATAAATTTTAACAACAGTGTCACTTAATATCTCTGGTGAAGTATAATTTTGCAAACAATTAAGTAATTCTTTTTTATAATTTATGCAAAATACTTGAAATGACTTTCTTTTGATCTTTTAATGTTAAAAAGAACAATTTCCGAGACACATTTCAAAACATTTCGCACACATGGTATAGAAATTTTGAAAGAAATAGTCTTATATTCAGATAGAGATTCAACCTCAGCAATACACTAGTTTTGTATATTCTGAAGAAATATTTGTACAACAACTGTTACATCAATATAACTAGATCCCTGAGTGCCATAAAAAAAGAATGCACAGTCTTCATTAATAATAAAAAGTTTTTAAGAGCTCAAAAACTCGCAGAGGTTTAAAACCTCTGGAGCCAGTGAAAAGACTAAAACAAATATTTGATTTACGATTTGAATCTATATCCAAAATCAAATATTGCACATTTTTTTTTCGAAAACCAGCAACTGATTTTTGCAAGATCAGCATCCAAAAGGTTCAAAATAATAGGAAAATAAAACAAAATCAAAATACGCAAAAGAAATATCAACTATAACCATATTATGATCAATATTTTCTAAATCAAGGAAAGCAGATATAAAACTTAATAAATAATGGTGGCTACCTTTATAATACCAGAAGTCAGACTAAACTCTGTAATAATGCCAGCATTCATCATGTAAAGAATTAATTGTTGCTTAGCAACTTTAAATTTATGCAAATTTAACTGAAAAACACGCAGGGAACGAAAAGATATATTAGACTAGCAAGTTTGAGAAATAATCATATTATTAAAACGCTCATATGCATTACACCAATTTGGAAGGGGTTTATGATTAGCATCAGCATTTTTGCTAGCATTCTCAAGTTTTTAATTAAATCTGATACAGTTTGCCCATACCTGAATAAAAGAAAATCATTGAATGCTAAATGGAAAAATACAGCATCCGTTAATCTAGTTTATTTTTAATAAAACCTTCGAGGGCGATAAATTAGACTTTTTGGAGCTGTAAAATCTATATAAATCTCAAAATGTAAAATAAATATTTAAATACATATTTCGTCACTTATATTTGTCTACGGCTGAAGAACACGTGATATTGATTCACATGAGGAATCCACTTCCAACAAAGTGATCAATTTCTTACTTATTTTAGGTATGAAACCAACTATAAGATTTCACCAGGCCTGAGTTTCAAGTCATCACTGAGAAGGACATTCACGAAACTTGCGATTTCCAAAAATAGTGTGCTTGCCTTCACTACAAATGGGTTCTCTCTGCGCCATGTTGAGGAGAACGCGTATATCTCTAGCCGGTAGCCTTATCCTAGCAAAAAAAGCTTTTTACAGCGTCGCCAGGTTATGAAAGGCTTTCTCTTCTAGGAATTTGTATATTTGTGGCAGGATATTTAGCTTTGTATTTCCTACCATTCCTGGAAGCTATTCTCTATAATTCATCATCGAGGTCCTAAGAGAGAGCTTTCCAGTCATCAATTTTATAACATCTTGCATCAAATGCCACGTATCAATTCTCCGCAGGTGTTCGTGTCTCCGCAGGTGCCTTACCTTGACTTCCTGGTGATGGTACCTGGAATAAATGTCATACCCTGAAACACTTGTTTCCGTTGAAAAACCTATACTTGAGACTGCACAGCCGCAAGCCTAGTGATAGCTCTGAATTCATCGTGACGAATTCTCTACCACTATTACAATTCTATTGACTAATTTCACAGACCCAAAACTAGATATTTTCATGTTTCCTTGTACGCATTCTTTTGACATTTAAAAAAGCATTAGATGGTTAAATTATATTTACAAACCCTCATCTTAATGCCATCAATTTATATTTTAAAAATATTAGAAGCAGCTCTTTTGACTCATGGCCAAAATTCATCTGAGAGATATATATCATATGTATACAGAGAGAAAGAGAGACAAAATAGGAACTGAAATGAAGATTTTAAAAAACACTATGTTTTGACTGTAAGTGAAATAATGACTAGATATGCCTATCAGAAGCCTCGACAATCGCCATTATCACATGATTAGTACTCTGGTTTCGTCGGTAAAGTAATAAATGATATGTATTCAATTAAAAATATTAATCGAGCACCTTCATGATAACAAATAAATTAAAATACATTCTAAAGAATACATATTTGGAAGGTCGAATGCACACCTGAGTAAAAATATCCTATTTCCTTTTATTTGCATAGAAAACGTCCCAGAAGTGTGACAATTGCAACTTACGTCAATCCTTTTAATTCATCGATTGATATATTGCTTGTAAATTGCAAGTAATATTACAATATATCTGATTGCCCACATAATAAATAAATCCAAAAGATAAACTAACAGGAATATTTTTTACATATACTTTATCAGGACTTAGTGTTCTGTGCATCCGTTTTGGAAGCATTGTAAATTCTGTAAAGGGTTCTTATCCTTACGTTCTAAGTCCTGAACTGGAACAGGGAGCGGAAGGTACGCTATGTTCTGATCTAACTGCTGGGCTGGAGAATAAATGCACGTAAAGGGATTTGAAATCCTCTTTTATTCAATCACTATTAAATACAAACCTCCCAATTCGGGAGAGATACAGAACGTAACAGACCACACTTTGGTCAACTTAACAATCAAATAAATTTAAATAAATTAAAATAGAACTTAAATTAAACTTTGCTTCGCAGAGCAATTCGCGGGAGTTGGCCTCTATCTAAAAGGGTGCGTAGCAAGATATACTAAATACTACCGCACTTTAATTTATTTTACAATGCAATCACGTAGTAAGCACTATGGCTTATAAATTTAAACTGCTAGCTGGTCAGGCGAAAGTTGAGCAGCGTGACCGTGATCTGAGGCAAAGCT
>KK117424.1:366903-400793 GCA_000611955.2 Stegodyphus mimosarum | reverse complement strand
GGAAATTCCATTCCAGTTTACTGCAATCTGCACTTGAGACTGCTCTACTTTAACTCTCTTGAAAAATTCTCCATCTTATGCAGTCATGCAGAAGTTGATTGTTTCTTATTTTAACTGTTATTTTTTGAACTTTCAAGAATGTTACATGATATAAAAACACACCGAAGAATAAACGGAACCTGAAAAGCCAAAATGTAGCGGAAGAGCAAAGATCCCTCAAAAATAACACTTGCCTTTTTAATTAATCTTTCTCCTAAATACTCTGCCCACACAAACGGGGATGCTTTCGTGTTTGAAACTTATTTCGCAAGGTTATTTGTATCTTTCATTCAGAATGCTTTGAGAAAACTGCAGTAATGAGTATTAATTTGGAACATTGGCATAATTCCGCTACGGACTGTTGCCCATAAATTAAAAACAAATATGTTTCGAATTCGTTTTGCCATTGTCAAAACTGTTTAAGGTAAGCCGGAAGAACACAGGTAAACTACAAATCGAAGATATTTAGTCGCGTTATATTTGAATACCATCATACGCACATTTAAACAAATTAAAAGTGATTTTATTTCCAACTAATATATTTCGAAAAGAATATTTTAGAATACTCGCTATAGCACTGAATTTAATTCAGGTAATTATAAGGTTCTATAAAATTCTCATTCATTATTTTGAAATTAATTACATCTTAATAGTATTATTATACATTACTCAAAATGTTTCTATACCCTTTATTTCTATTTTTAACATCTCCATGAGTTAATTTAAAGAATTTCTTTTTCTAGGGATCTTCCATGTTCATAGAAAGCCTTTTAAAGAATTATTAAATTAAATGACACGATGTGTAAAAGAAATCTTATGCTACTTATTTAATGTAAATTGCAGAATTATGCAAACTATCCAGCGGTACAAAACAGCAATTATCAGTTGTTTCATATTATTTGTGCACGATATTCTTAAGGTTTGCGGTAATTTAGTGGTGGCTTCACAATTAAATCATGTTGCTGTCGATTTACGCATAATTTTTAGGTAATTTAATATTTTCATGCAAAGATGACTTTCGATTGACTACGGAGATAGGAAGTCATCAAGTTAAAATCTCATTAGTACCATAATTTAATACAAAGCTAACTACAAAATTTTAAATATATTCTTCTAAAGAATAAAGACTTAGTAAATTAATTTTTTGTTAAGAATGAATTTCTAACGCTCTAAAATAATAATAATAAAAAAAACATACATACTCTTGTAGTGTTGAAAGCAATTTTTCAGATTTTCAGAGCCATATGCAAAATTTCATATTTAAAATTTAAATGTTCTTGTTTAGACTAATTAAACCATACCTGATGCGCATATTTAATATTGAGGAGTTGCGGAAGAAAATGTAAGGTATCTTTGTTAGGTTCGAATATATGCATTTCTGATAGTATCAAAATGCTAATGACATACTACACAGTGTTCCATTAAGTAGTTTCAAGTAGCCTTTCATTAGATGTTATAAATTCAAGGATTAAAGTTATAAGCAATTTCTTCCGCCATCTTGGCATGCCTTCGTGGTGTAGTAGTCAACACGCTCGACGCGTTTTCGAGAGGTCCGTAGTTCGAGTCCCGGCGAGAGCCATTGTACATTTTTCTCTTCTCCTCCTGCTTCAAAAATACCTGATGACTCTACAAAGTTTCCAGTTTTAATTCGATAATACTGATCTATTTAAAAAATACATGTAAGAGTTCGGGAGGGAAAACTTAAAATTAACTACAAGCTTTATTTCCATTAATACTAGCTGCAAATATATTTCCAGCTGCTCTTTAAGTACAGCGGAGAATCATTAGTTTTTTTTTTTTTTTTTTTTTTTTTTTTTTTTTTTTTTTTTTTTTTTTTTTTTTTTTTGAAGCAGGAGACGTGAAACACGCGCAGTGCCCTCGCCGGGACTGGAATATTGGAACTTTCGAACACGCGTCCAGTAGGCTTCCAATTATGCCACGAAAGCATGCGGAAAAGAGGAAGAAAATTCCTTATGACAGTAAAAATGAAATTAACATATGTAGGATTACTCTATAAAACGTAAACTTGATGTTTCATCACTATAACGAAAACGCTCAATTCAGAAATTTGTTCATTATGCTTCATCAAGCTAAATATAACAAACGTCATACCTGTACGTGCAGGATTTATAGAAGCATTACAGAGCGAATATACGGATTTAAGGCACTTTTAAATATTATTAAAATATTTTACTTGCATTTGGGGGCAAAGTAGAAATTATTCTTTTAGAAAATTCCGTACCCGTTACTAATAGCTCTCTTCATGAAATTATTAATTGCATTTCATAATTTCCTCTACTTTATGCTGAGAAAGTACGTAACGGTAAGTATGAGTATAGGAAGGAAGGAAATTTCGTGGCTGTATTTTTCGAGAACCCATTACATTTGCATATTGCTGCATAGTATAATAAGCTTTTTGAATTTTTATGTAACTATGGTGTAATTAATTATCTCTGTGTAAACTCTAACATTATAAGATATAAATTTGCATTTTCGGATGTTCCGTCGTATTTAGCTTGGTGAATTTAATCATAATTATGGTTATAGATAGTAAGATCATAGTGATGAAATTCTAACTTAATTACGTATCGTCTCGTACTTGATGATAATTGCTGTACATTCTGATTTATTGCCGAAATTACTTTTCTTTTAGATTCTGTTGTTAAAGGAGTTTACAATAAAAGGCTTGTCGACGGAGGTCGAACGAATTAGCAGTAAATCTTGTATTTGAATTTCCTACGAATTATTTCAAAACGTTTCAAACGTATTTAAGATAGGGAGAGAAAAGAAAGCAGAATGGTTTAGAAAACAATGTATTTAAGTTTGTAAACTTTCGCACCATAATTTTCTGGTTACTAATGCCTCTTTTAAATTCCTTTCTAGATATTATAAATGATTATAAGTCATGCTATTTCTATAAATTTCTATGAAAATACAAAAGTCGCTTTATTTATAATCAGGTTTTTACTTAACATACCCCGGAAGGGGTTATAAGAATATCGGTAAATAGCGCAAATAATCGCTCAGCCTACTGACCATAAGATAAAATTTATATGTGTCTATGAACTAATTTACCTCGATACATTACAGCGAGGCTTCGAATATTATTTATTAATAATTTTATTGCTTCCTACATATTACTCCAAAGATTAAGATAAAACCCACCTAATTAAGATAAAACCCACATAAATACCCAACGAGAAGCCTGTTATATATATAAAACTATTTGTGAATATGCACCATTACTGTTAAAAAGATATTTCATATATTCGGGACAGTGCTTAACATTATTATGTATGCTTTGTTAAAGTCCGGTTTTTATAATTTGTTGAAAAAATATTGAGCAAAGAAACTTGCATACTCAGAAATACCATGCCGGGTAGGTAGTGATTCATGTATGGGTGGTTTTCTGGTGATTAAATACATTTAGTGCATAGACAGTTTTCAGCTTGAATTATATACAGTTAGAATACTATGAAAATTCTTCATAGAAGGATATTTTCAAAGAAAGATATACATTAAAGGTTTTATCGTAAAAATATGTCAAAGATACCCACATTTATTATACTACAACACTGAAATAAACATTATTTCGCTTCTTTCTATTAATTTATACGGAAGCATTTGATAAATATAATTGAAAAAATTATATTTATAAAGAGCAATCAAACCCTTGCGTGAAATCGGCTGTTCACGAGACCCTCAAATTACTATGAAGTAAATAAACGTAGGAAGTGCTTTTGGATTTATAATTAATATATGTTTACAGTTTGAAAAAATCAATAAAATACTTCATGAATAGCAGAATTTCATCAATTTTTAAGACACATTTTTTTTTTACACTTCCTTTAACGGAAAAATATTCGTAAAGCTTTTAGTCTAAATAGTATCTTGTCTCTTGTGTGTGACTAAATAAATGCAAAATGCCAAAACGAAATTAATAATCCTACTGGGCAAATTGCCCCTTTGGACTAATAATATTACATAGTGCTTAAAGTAATATTTTTCTAAACTAATAAATTTATTGCAAAATAAACAAATCCGTGAATAGTTATGAAAGGGAAGATATGATAAAATCTGGGATGATAAATCTATAAAACATTCAAAGATTTTGCCCCTGTTTAATATTTTTTTTAGCTTAATTACTGTATTCACAGAAAGTCTGCATTTACAGGCGCAGGAAGGTTGCTCTTTTGTTAAGAATTGCATTTCATGGAAAGTTTATGCTTGCTGCAAACTGAATCGGTACCAGGGCTTCTTCAGAAGTTGTAATTTGATTAGCAGTGTTATATTTATGTTCTAGACTATATCAAACAATACTCATGAGTTATTTGAAAAATTCAAATCTTTTGAAATGTCCCTAGCTTCATTAAGCCAAATGAACTGTGTTCTATATTTTATGAGTGTTATTTATTTTAAATAACATACATACATAAATATTAGCATATTTATTTTACTGTTGCAGTAATAAAATAGTGCCAACGGTTATCTCACATAAAATTCAAAAATGTAATAGGTGCTTTAATACGAAGTAACTAATAATAAGCAACAGAAATCCTGGTAATTTCGAAGAATAAATTTGCGGGAATATATTTCCGAAGATTAAATCGAACCTTTTCTTCTGTAACCGGAATGAAAATGAGAAAAATAATGCTTACACGTAAAAAAAGGGGAACATTTCTAGAAAATTGTACTTTATTTACAAAAAACGAACCCCTTGTGGAACCGTCTTTTGATCTAAAGATAAAAAACAAATATTAAAGGGAAAAAAATGAAAGAAATCTGAAAGCTTTCAGATTTTATATTATGCCCAAAGGGGCCTTTTATTAAGGTTTTGTGGGTTACCTTTATTTATTAAATATCATGTTCTTTCCACTTAAATCACAAAATTCAGTTCAACAGCAATATCGCAAAATAATTTTAAAATGAGCATATCTTTAGAATTTCAGATACACAATCTCACGTAATGGAGATAAAAAAGTTTTTTTTCGTACAATGTTGCCATTGCTCGTTTTAAAATCGTTGAATTTGTTAATCAAAAATTCGTTAAAGTTTTACAAAATATGAAATACATAATAAAACAAATTCCAAATTTGGGCTGCATCCAGATGCTCATATTCGGGTTGAATCGTACGTTATTCAAAATTTGATGGCTCTAGATACCGTCGTTTTATCACAATGCGAGAAACGTACTAAATTTCAAACGCAGGAGATCACGTTCGCAAATTAAAATCAACTGTTTTGCTTTCAAATAGCAAAAGCTGAACAAAATCTTTAGATTTATTTACTATTCTTCTTTAACTAGATATTTAGCTCTAAAGATGAAAATAAAACTTCTGTTGTTTACATATGCATGAATTTTGAAGTGGTGGAAAATAAGTGAAGATTGCGAATACATTAAATAATTCTATCTTTCAAGTATGTTTCATCTGGTTACTCTAATAGATATCTGCTTATTCTAAACTACTTCATATAATAAGGGGAGCTTCTAGAGTTTCAAGAAATTCCTTTTTCTGTCTCCAAATGTAGTTGCTGTAGTTGTAAGATACTTTCATTAGTATAATTATTTTGCATTTGAATATTTTAGGCTTGTGATATTTGCCCTGTGAAAACCAATGTACTATAATAATTTTGAATTAACGATATCTCTCTCTCCACACGTTACTCAGATTGTTTCGAAATATTTATTTTATCGCCATGGCTACTCTTGTATTGTTTCCTTCTGTATATTCGTACACAGAAGAATCAAAATGTACGGCTATAGCGTGAGTAGGAAATTAAATGTGAATAAGCAATGCATTTCCGTTTCAGATACACTTGCAAAATATATTTTAATTTTGTAACAGTTATTTGAAACACCTTTCCTATCAAGTCTTATTTCCACTTACAGTTCTCTATCAGAATGAGGTTTTAGAATCGCGCTGGATGCAAATAAGCTAGAAGAAGTATTTAAGGAAGGTACAACTTACTTCGTTAGAGAGTGCTAAGAATCCTCAGTAGCGCGTGTTTGCCTCCGGGCTAAGTCACTTTTGAATCGGTTACTCTCAGCCCTATTATTACGTGCCTTTTGATATTTGCCGGCTAGTTTAAATTAAAGCCAACTACGTTAGATACTTGTGTTTAACTTCGACTAAGTCTCCTTTAGTTAATTATAGTTTAGTTTCTTACTTCTTATTCGGAGTTAAAACCCAAATGCAGGCTTTGTTGTGAGCCCGAGAGAGTGACCGACTGTTATTCTTATTTGAGTAAAATAAAAGGTACTTTAACCCTTCTCGAGTCTATGTTTTAGTTATTTGAACTCAGCGATTAAGTCGCTACATAGTTCACCAGGTTCCTCGACGTTCATCTGCGAAAAAAAGAGTGAGGAAGCCTACAAACTGAAAAGCAGTTTGAATCATTCACTTTACGCTGCCACCTCGATTACTTCTGAATATTCTATGACAGATATCTTGCTTTCAGCATTTGTAAGTAGACTTCAATACAAACCTATGAAATGTTGAATCAAGTATATAGTGAGAAGCTATGAAAAACTATAGTTTCAATTGAAAGCTTTGTTTTATAGGCGCCTTTTATTTTATTCGATGTTTTACAGAAGGCATCTGAGTTTTCGAAATAGATAAAAAAACAGGATATCTGAGAAAACATTTCAAGTAATGTTTACAAAAAGATAGTGCGTGCCGATATAATAGAAAGTACAAAACGTTTCAATTTTATCTGAAGTCATATTCAACGAGATGTATAATTATAAGATATAATTATTGTGATTAAAGCTCAGTTCGCCTTTCGGTTTCCGAAAGTTTTCTAACAGCATGAACATTTGAGGTTCAACCCGCGCCACATTCCTCTGACCTCGAATCATATGAATTCTTGTCATTCAAGTTAGCACACTCACTTAACAGGTTTTAGTAACGAAATATCGTTTTAAAGCTCGACTACTTTTTATTCGTCCAAAGGGGCTTGTCCCTGAAGGCCTATTGTTTTCGTTTTGCGATTTTGCGTCGGAAACATTAAAAGTCTGTATCACTTTTCAAACTGTTGCCACAAAATATTGCAGCCCTGTATTATATTTAAAGAAATTAAATAATGAAGAATGTGCATAAATGTATGTATGTTTCTCGCATTGTGATAAAACGACGGCACCTAAAACCATCGAATTTTGAATGCCGTAATCCTGCTGCGAATATAGGCGTCTGGAAACCCAAATTTGAAATTTGGAATTTGTTTTATTAACGATTTCATATTTTGTAAAACTTTAACGAATTTTTGATTAACAAACTGATTTCGAAGCGGGCAATGGCAACGTTGTACAAAAAAAAAATAAAATAAATAAAAAAAAAAATCTGAAAGATTTCAGATTTTAAATTACGTCCAAAGGCGCGTTTTTTTAACGTTTCGTGTGCTACCTTTTTTTATTAAATATCATGTACTACGTACTCAAACCATAAAATTCAGTTCAAAATCAATATCGCAAAATCATTTTAAAATGAACATATCTTTAGAATTTCCGTAAGTCTCGTGCGCTGGAGATAAAAATGTTTTTTTTTTCCGTACTGTGTTGCCATTGCTCGCTTTGAAATCATTTAGTTTGTTAATCAGAAATTCGTTGAAATGTTACAAAACATAAAATCGATAATAAAGCAAATTTCAAATTCAAAATTAGGGCTTCCAGATGCCCATATTCGCAGTAGGATTACGTCATTCAAAATTCGATGGCTCTAGGTTTTATCACAATGCGAGAAACATGCATACATTTATGCAGATTTTTCATTTTTTAAAATTTAATGCAGAGCGATAACATTTAGTGGCAACAATTTGAAAAGTGATACGCCGTTTTTGTGTTTCCGACGCAAAATCGCAAAACAAAAGTAATAGTCCTTCGGGACTAAATCCCTTTGGACTAAAAAACATTTTTATCTGCAGCGCGTGAGACTGTGTGTAGGAAATTCTAAAGATATACTCAGTTTAAAATTATTTTGCGATATTGTTCTTTAACTGAATTTTATGGTTTAAATGCGAAGAACATGATATTCAATAAATAAAAGTAACATACAAAATGTTTAAAATACGCCCCTTTAGACGTAATTTAAAATCTGAAACCTTTCAGATTTTCTTTTTCTTTTTCTTTCTTTTTTTGAAGTTTTGCTTTGTTTCATAAATTATTAATTTTGCTATCAGTTTTTTAATGCAAATTTTTTTCTGTTCAGCACAATTTTGCGATTTCCGTCATATTATAACGGATTGCAATTTTCTTTAAACTTTTCTTAGAAATTTTATAACAACAGGAATTTTAGTATGATGAAATATTAAATCTGATCAGTCCTTTTTCCAAGAGGTTTTGATTGCGATAGCAATCAAGAACCTATTTTTAATTAATTTACATTTTTAAAAATTATGTTTCATAATTACTATTGATAAAGGTTGCCAAAAAACGCTCAAATAATTGAGAAGGTGATTTAATCGAACTACTAACGTGCTATATCAATAACATGCAGTCGAAAGCAAAAATTTCCTTTTAAGGCTTTTACTTAATAGTATAACAAATAAAAACGTGCAATGAATTTAATCTTTCGGCACATTTGTTAGAAGAAACAAGAGTTATCATTACTATTCCACGGAGAGAGCTTTAATAATATTGAAAGGAAACTCTCCTTCAAATATTTTATAATCATAGCATAATTAGAATTACATTAGGTTAGCCTATACTTTAGCGGGACCCTTGAATTATCTCCAAGTTGTTTCATTCATCACCAAGTTGTTGTTTCATTTACGGTAACCTGAGTAGTTAAATGTTATGGAAACCCTATTATGACATCATTGATTACGTGACTGCGGTGAATTGGACTGATGGGAAAATATTTGTTGGATGTGTGTTGGAAGTACGTCGCATATTGTGTGCTTTGCATCGTAAAATGGCTGCTGGCGGTGAAATGGGTGTCTGGTGGTACAGAACGAGAGAGCAGAAGGTTTTTCGCAGAGAGAGAGCAGAAGAAAAAAAAACTTTGTTGGATGTAATTCAACGGAATTATAACTGTCCTGTTCGTGCGAGGGAAATGCGTAAGGTCGAACGTAAAAACCGTTCAGATGGCTTTGAATGGATTTGTCGCAAGAAAGGTTCAAATGCTCACCATATGAAGCGTTCCATTAGAAAGGGAACATGGTTGAAGAACATATTTGGATGCTGTTAAGTAATTTTGTGTGTCACAAACTGAAGACACAGAAATTTCTAAATGAGGTAAGTGGATATTTCTTTTGTGTAGTGCTTAGAAGCAATAAGATAATTTCCTTTTGTATGTTATTTCGTTGTTTGATTTAAAATGCAGTTTATTGGGATTATATATTTTTTGTTTGGCTCTAGTGTAGAACTGGGGTGCTCCTTTGACTTTTTAATTGAAAATAGATCGATTATCATGGACAAAGTCAAGGGAGTGTGCAATGCCGAGTTTGTGCAATTTTCTGATTTTTTTTAAATGAAATAGGTCGATGGGTATGTGGATACGGATATGTGCAATCTTTGACTTGTTGTTCTGGCTTTAAAATTTCATTCTGATTGATTCATTTGACTTCACCAATTCATAATGTCACTTTTATGCACCGGCACTAAAATATATTGATATATATGATACTTGCACTAAAATGTGTTAAGATATCGAAGCTTTACCCTTAAAAGTAAATATGAAGCCTCTTTAAAGAAATATTGGCGCATAATGCTAATGAAATAAGTGAGTTTGTTCATTTTTAATTTGCATATAGTCTTATGCACTTTGTATAGCCTAAATTGAACTGGGCATTATAAAATTAGAGTTTAATTTCAAACATTGTGTTTTATACATTTACGTCTGTAAAATTCTTATGTTGATTATCCAGTTCTTATAATTTTTAGTTTTACTATAATTTATTTCCATAACCTTCTACAGAAGGCAAATTAGAAGCTGAGGGATTTGAATCAGAGAGAGAGAGAGCTTCTGGCACTCGGGTGGCACTATTAGAATTCTTAGCCTGGTCTGCCTAAACGTGATTATTTCGGCTTTTGAATTCTTTTGCTAGCCAATATTTTAGACTTACGATGATAAAATTATGAGAGAGCGAACAGCTTATTTTTTTTGAATGTGTAGTTATAGACCAAATTAACCTTATTTTAATTTCATCTACTATTTTTTCTTAATTTACATTCCCACAAGTGGTGGATTGTTTGTAACGCAAATTGTACCTTTTATGTTCAAGTTCATATTAAATAAAAATATTATTTAAACTTTCTGCTCTAGTTGGAGTTTAACACGAGTACAATTCTTGATAAATAATTATTTTTATATTATACAAGCATTTTACAAAATTATGATTTTAGTATGCAATTAAGCACTAGACATATTATGAATTGCAACAAAAAGCAAAAATAAAAGAAAAATAGCCAAGAAATATTTTTATCTGTATATAGAAATGTTGTTAAGCATGTGTAGAGATCAACAGATCATTTCTTAAACATGACTGAAACAAGGTGCGTTTTTATTAAGTGATGCATAATATACACCGAAGAGGCATTGCATTATGACCACTCTGTTAATAACACGTAGGACCACCTTTAGCCCTCAAAACCAGTGTGCCATTAACTTTAAGAGGTGCTGATACGTGGTCTGGTACCAAGGTATCTGGAACTAAAAGCTCACCAACTTATCCTGCAATTCCCGAACATTGCGGGAAGGAAGCGTGAGAACAGGGATTTGGTTTTCCAGGTGGGACCACAAATGCTCTATTGGATTAACATCACGTGAATTTGGTAGCCAAGACATGAAATGAAAATCACTGGAATCTTCCTCGAACCATTCCCTGACGATTCGACTCTTATGACATGGGGCAGTATCCTATTGGTAAACACCACACCCCACCGGAAATATTGTTGTCATGAATAGGTGAACCTGGTCTCCAACGATATTGACGTAGTGCACATACATCAGAGATTGTTCTATGGGGATCATGGGTCCTAATGTGCTCCCTGAAAACATTATCCACACCATAATATCCCCGCCACCGGCTTATCTCCGTCCAACTATGCATCCAGAAACCACGGTTTCGTTTGGAAATCGGCGTATTAGCACACGTCCGTCGATGTGATGGACCAGGAAACATCATTCGTCGGACCATGCAACTTTCTTTCATTCTTCTAATGTCCAATTCCGATGTTTCTTGGCCCATTTCAGAGGCAGCTGGCGATGACGTGCTGTCAAGGCAGGACGTGCGTCATGCTTCGGCCGCCAGCTGCGTAGGCCCATATGCAGCAATGTGCGCTGGACAGTGTGTTGAAAACCACTGGCGGCTGGCGACTTGTCGTTTCACGATCTATGCACAACTTATATGTGCTCACAACAACTGCACGCGAACAGTCCACTAAACGCGCCGTTTCTGATATTGATGTTCCCAGTCACTGAGCCATAACGATTTGACCTTTATCGAAGTCTGATAAATCAGCTGCTTTTCCAATTATATCGCTAATCGCGCTATGTTTGGAAATGCATAGCCTCTTTAGACATAGTCGCTCGTCGAATCGAATTGAACATCAATATTCCGCAAAAATCGCGCAGGTCGCGATGTGTCCGTATCACTGACACATATTGCCATAAAGGCACATAACAGAGCATTCATGACAAGAAAGATCTGGAAGTGATTAGACGTGTGTGGAGGCAAAGGAGGACAAGAGGTCATAAAATGACCCGATATCGTAAAAATAAGGAAGGGCTGGAATGTATGAAAAAGCAAGTCAATAAGTGTAGTAAAATTAACTGGCAGTGAATTAAAATACAATAACACGGCGAACAAATATTAATTTAAAAGTCAAACAACAAAATTCAGCGTTATATTTTCAAATTTTCGCAGGACTAGTGTCGATGGTTTTTACCGAACCACCATCCTCAGCTCATTACATTGGCCAAACTAAGAGCGCCTTAAAATTTCGCGTTAAAGAAACCGAGGCATATGTTAGAAAAAAGGAAACACAGAAATCTTCTGTTGCCCAACATTTTTGGTCCGAAAATTTTTCTACTGCAAAAATTATTCAAAAAACATCTTCCATTGGTGAACTGGATTTTCTAGAGGTATTTCACATTCAAAAAAATCTTTCTGTTCTAGTTAATGACCCTAATTCCAATCCATCTTTGCCTTCAGTCTTTAAAGAAATTATGTTTTAGTTCTGCTTTCATCAACAGATGGCGCCAGTAGCTTGTCTCTTGTCCAGGCTTTTTTATCTTATCTTATCTAATCATTATATCTTATCTCGTTTTTTTGCGCTTTTGCAGCTGAGGATGGTGCTTCGGTAAACTAGTCCTGTGAAAATTTGAAATTATAACACTGATTTTTATTATTTGACCACTAAATTAATAACTGGCAGTGGTTTAAAGTAAGAAAATCTTCTCATAGTGTAAAACAATACCGTGCGAAACAAGTACAATGAAAGACAATACAAATGCGAAAACAATATGGAACTCCAACTCCAACTACCTCTATATGCCGCGATTAACCTGTAGAATACAGATAGTTTTCCGGCAGTCTTCGTATTAGTGTTTTTAAGAGCGATGCAGGTATGGGAATGCAGATGTAGTCGCTTAAGACAGTTGTGACCAAAAGTCACGTGTGCAGGCGAAAGCGTCTTATTGACTCAAAGCTTTCCAGGATACAGTTGGCTGAAAAATCATTCAATACATAATAATTTAGCAAAATGTGCTAAAGTCAGAGTAAAATATCACTGCAGGACTACGTTCAGCAATAAATAATGCATATTTGCAGGTCGCATTTCTAAAAACATATTCAGAAAATGCAAAAAAACAAATGCAGTGGTTTTGTTCCTGGGCGAGCCCATTGTTATAGATGGAAGGTAGTCATAATATAATGGATCTTCGGTTCAAATAATAAATATTTAGTTTACCTTATGCGCAATCAATAATATTTTCTTTCAGAAATTTAAAACACTATTTGTTTACAGCATGGTATTACCTCATAGCTATGTCTAAGTATATGTAATTCGATATGTAGAAGCCATGTGACGATTTTTTTAATACCTCTTTTTATTTCCATATTTTAGTATGAAATGTATGATACTATAATAGTTGTTTTTAATGTTACTAATTTCAAAGTAAATTTAATTTCAGGTATTCACCTTTTTAACAATAATTTGAATAAGCACTCTTGATAGTGCCAATGGGACATCAATTATACCAATGAAATTATTTGTATGTATATTATTATTTATACTAAATAAGTGTATTTAGAATTTTAAAAAGTAAAAAAAAATTAACTGCATCTGAAGATTTGGATTAAACATCAAAAGTAATAAATTCAGTATTATCTAGAACAATTCGTCAGCACGTATAATCATATCTGCTTATGAAATAGTAAACATGATTACATGGTTTGTTAAAGCTCTGTGTGTAAGATGAATTAATTGTGAATTACTAACATTAAATTAATCAATTAAAGTAATCATTCTACTATGTTCTCTTATAACATTAACAAAAAATTAGCAAAATGTATTTAGATGAATGTAACTACCAAAGTGATATCTTAAATTATGAAATCTTAATCTACACCTGCAAACTGTAATTTCGATATCTTAGAACAGAAAAGTCCAGTTAGAAATTATTGGTTAAATAGGCTTCAGATCAACAGCTAAATATATAGGGAAAAATTGTTTGCATAAAATGGAAACAAAATCGATATTTATTATTATTTTTTTTGCAATCCGAAAATTATTGCGTGATATTTTATAAAGCTTAGCTAAAATAAGCCCTTTAATAGCATTAAGAACTTCTCAAGTCATGGATACGATTGAAAGTTTCAGTTTCGAGTCTCATGTTTTTTGCCTATGGGTGGTGAAGAGGACTGAAGTGTTAAATTATATTAAAAAAGTATAGTTTGCTGTGGGTGATGAAGAGAACTGAAGTATTAAATTATATTAAAAAGTTATAGTTTTCTACAGCAAATTCAGTACAATATAATCGAAAATGGTTAAAAACAATTTATTGTTTGAAATATAAAAGTAATTTTTTTTTGCTTTGACTGAGAATCAGATGTGGAACTACTCCGACAACATATAAGACAGTTCAAAACAATGAGCAGCAGAAGACGAAATCTTTCACCTTTTATTAACATTTTATTTTTAAAATATATAGGGGCTCTTAAAACATCATGGTAAAAATACGTGTAAAAACAGAATTCTAGCTTTGTTTAACACAGAATTCTCAACTCCAATTTCAGTTACTGCTGTGCATCGTATTGGTAAGACTGCATGGAAATAAGGGAATGCGCTTATGTGGCAGACCTATTTTGATTACTTAACGGATTTACATGATAAATCACCAGTACTGAAAATCAGTTTCGTCCAGTTCCAGCAAGCGGAGTTCTCGGTACATCGGAGTATTAAGTTCTTCGGAGCCTAAGTATTTTCAGGATGGCCAAGTCTGAAAATTGATTCTTGATGAGTATTGCGTGAACGTTAAATTTCATATAATTTTGAGAATTTGTAAATCTATTCCGTTTTAAAACATAGTTAGGATTACTGCGTATATAAAATATCGTCGCCTACCATCGACGTTTTCGGTAATGTCAAACAAACCTGAAAAGGATAACAGCTGATCAGTGATATAGAAAAATGAAAAACATTCGCGCATTTTCGCGATTATGAATACGCGAATAAATATGCAACAAGAACTTCAGAAAAAAAATCTATTTTTGCAAGAACATAATAGATAGTAAAAGAAATGTGTGCTTTAGAGCTAAATTTAATTTAAACAACTTCAACAACTTCAGAACATTTAGAGCCCGAATAAACTATCTATGCCTATCAGTATATACACAGTTAATGCATACAAGACAAGCATAAAAGAAAATGCTCCTCGTGGTTCACTGCTTGCGTCTATGTTTTTAAAATACACATCAATGATATTACAAACCATTGGAGTGTAATTTCCGAGCAATATGCCGACTTACTGCTCTTCCGGTGACGTCCATGAGTCTAGGATGTGATACCTTAATGTTAGAAGATTCTATCCAGATTTTCTGTCCATGGCTTGAATATTAGAAAAATTAAGTCAGTATTTTAAAAAGAAGTTTTACTTTCTTCAGAAGCTATATTTTGCATGCAATAATGCAGCCTCTTTTAAATGGCATAATAGTATTTAAAGACACTCTGGAAAAAAAAAACCTAGGAGTTATTTTTTATAAAAAATTAACTTTCAAGAGCTAAGTTTATTCTAGAGCTAAGGATCATAATACCCATATTCATTCGTATTTATTTCATAATTAGATGTAATTATTCTTTAAGCTTGTAAATCAAACCTCTGAGTAGCACGGGTTTTGGGATCTGCTCATGAATACCCGTATTCAAACCGCATCCAATACTTAATCGTTGTAATTATTTATTTTACTCTCTGTTTCCATAAACTTCTGTTAATTAAGATGATATTTACACTTAAAAAAGAAGAAAACAAAATATTTTAAATCTATCTATCTCTATAAAGAAGAAAGTCTGTTTGTTTGTTCTTTAATAACTCAATCACTGGTAAAGCTATCGTCACCAAACTTTCTACAATTTTTTCTGGGTCCTGGAAAAGATCGACGTCTACTTTTTTCAACAAAACAGTGGCTGAAATCCGAGATATTAGTTACAAACTTGGAAAAAGGATAGTAATTTTCGCCCTACTTTTATTTCGAAAGTTGTCGCCACTGCTCGTTTTCAAATCCTAGAGATTGTTATTAAAAATTTCTAAGTTTTAAGATGAAATAACAATAGCATTGTCAAACATTCGATGCATTATTCCCGATTCTAAAAATTTCTTTGGAAACCATTTCGACTATTCCCATCTTCGTACGACTTTACTCAGCCGAAATATTAATTAAACACACTGAAAGCAGTAATTTTCGCCCTCATTTTTCCGAGTGGCAACAGTCTCGCACGTTTGAGATAAAAATACTTCAAAAAGTTTTGCTGTTGCTCGCTTTCAAATCGTAGAGTTTTTTAATCAAAAATTTATAAGTTTTACAATATATATATATATATATGTCTGCTTGTGTGTTTGTTTGTTTCCGTTATTGATTTCTGATCCATTATGATAAATTTTTCGTCACATTTAGTCGACTAAAATGGAATATACCTGAAGTTATGGATAGAATTTGAGCTTTTACGCCCGTTTGATTATAAAGACGAAAATAATTAAAAGCAGCATATCGTTGTTGCTGATATAATGAGAGAGAATTAGTTCATTTTTCTATCGAAATTTTTTATATGGGTTCCATATTGCATCAGACTGAAAAATGTATGACTATAAATCATATTTTTTGCATCGTTATTAAAGAATGTTTACAGCGGTATCGTTCTCTCTGTTGTTAAACGCATTACTCTCAGTCTAACTCAACTGGCATCGGGTCTTGCGCTAGTCAGAAACTAACGTATGCCAGGAGACAAAATATGTCATGACAGGGTAAAGGCAGTCATGCCACTCAAGGAAGAGAATTATTTTCCTCAATTAATTTTATCATGCGTGCTAACTGTTGCTGCTAAATTAACAGACTTCCAAACTAAAGACTGGAAAACGTGGTAATAAGAACTATCCGGAACGCTGTTTGGTTTGTTTGGAACACTGTCGTTCACCAAGATCTTATATCAAGACTATTGATCACGAGATTCCCGTTTCCGTGGTAACACTTTACAGGAACTTCGTGAAATACTATTCTAATTTAATTATTAGTTTAGAGATAATTTTATAACTGAATAGCCGTTCAAACGTTCAGATTTCCTCCTTAATTATAAGCCCTTCGGGATCATACAAAGATTTGCTAAAGACTGTGTATTAACTCTTGGTAAAGAGTCTGATCTTTCACCTCGAGTTAACGTCAAATTTTAGTGGATTTATATTAAAAAGATTTCGCTCGCAAATTACTTGTGTTTAATAAATCTTTCCCCGAAACAAGACCTTTATCCTTAAAAATTCACCCAACCTCGTATCAAGAACATTCAACCTGATTCACGAATTTTCAGGATAATTAAGTATCATCATTTTAATTAAGGGTAGATAGAAAAATCGATAGAAAAATAAACGGTTCCGTTAATATAAAGAGCTGAAAATAAATTGAAAGATTCCTAACATCATGGAGGATATAAATGCCTTCAAAACATCTGCAAACGCTGGGTGAAATTTGCAGTTTAAACGTGCGGGTGTTTTAGCATTTTAACAAAGGTTTTTTTGCACCTAAGCATTTAATTTTTTACCTCTTTGTCTAAGCGATTATTGAGGAGAGAGCGAAGAAAGAGAAGAAACTGGTAAAGTACCTGCGAAGATCCAAATACTTCAGATATATGCAGATATTGAATAGATCGCTCTTTAGGTACTATTTGTTTTAAAATTTACACTAACATATTTGTTAAAATTGCTAAAGTGCTACCGTTACAGTTTATAGACGTGCTGGAAATACTGGTTTTTTTTAAACTTTATTGCTGAAATTGTTTCATGAGAGCAAGTTTCAATTTTTGGCCTTTCAAAAAGTATTTCCCATATTATTCCTACACGTTACTAATCCTTAGTTTTAAATTAAGGCTTATCTTAAGGTACATTATACTATAAGGTAAAATTCGTATTCGAGGAAGAAATTACCCAAATTTATCTTTATTTCAGAAAGAAGGAAGCGCTCCTTAACCAGGATGTTCAAATTAATCAATAAAATCAAATTAATGTTTTGGAAGAAGCACTTCCGTAGTATTAAGAAATTTTATCTAAACTCTGAATGTATTTGCAGTTAAAAATTTGATAGAATTGCGATTTGATAATTGCTTTCTGAAAATGGAGATATCCATTTTCAGAAAGATTAGTTTCCCCAACTTTAAAATCTAATCTGAAATACCTTCTTTCGTACTGAGTATAGTTACTATAACATTAATCGTTGTAATTATTTATTTTACTCTCTGTTTCCATAAACTTCTGTTAATTAAGATGATATTTACACTTAAAAAAGAAGAAAACAAAATATTTTAAATCTATCTATCTCTATAAAGAAGAAAGTCTGTTTGTTTGTTCTTTAATAACTCAATCACTGGTAAAGCTATCGTCACCAAACTTTCTACAATTTTTTCTGGGTCCTGGAAAAGATCGACGTCTTTTTTCAATTTAGTTACAAACTTGGAAAAAGGATAGTAATTTTCGCCCTACTTTTATTTCGAAAGTTGTCGCCACTGCTCGTTTTCAAATCCTAGAGATTGTTATTAAAAATTTCTAAGTTTTAAGATGAAATAACAATAGCATTGTCAAACATTCGATGCATTATTCCCGATTCTAAAAATTTCTTTGGAAACCATTTCGACTATTCCCATCTTCGTACGAAGATGGGAATAGAACTTAGAGAATAGAAAACTTAAATTATGTTTTAAACTTAATTAACAATAGAAACAATAGAAAACTTAAATTATGTTTTAAGATATGATACGGATGTAATTACAGAAATTCTATGCGTGTTACAGTGAGAAATTTCATACCAAAAATCACTGAAATTGCTGAAGAAAATTCCCCAAAATGTATTAAAATACGTTATGTATGGAGTTACTTAATACTATGTAAGTAAGCGATCAGACATATTAGAGGAAAGAAACGTTTTAGGTTTAAAGATTCACATGACCAGATGAATTCGATCGCTGTCTGTTTCGGAAGAAGGAGGCTCTGTGATCCATACAGCTGTTCCCTAGATATCTGTAACAGATGACAGAAGATGCTGATGTTCAAGAAATCGCGTATTGTGAATCTTCCTTAGAAACAACAGATCGAAGTATATGAAGGATTTTTTAGTCGATTTTCGGGCATTGAAGAAGTAACATGCATATTAAGTTATTACCACGCCTTTTTTGCATTATTCTATCGAACGGAAAGATCAACAAATTTAAAAGACTTCTTGATTTTGAAACTCGTTTTAAGCATTACCTTATCACAGTAGGCTAGAAAGAGTTCAAGTTCGTGCAGCGAAAATCATTTTTGGCTTGAGGTATAGCTGCCCTAACGATATTGCTCTATTTGAATGTGACCTCCAGCCATTGAGTATGTGAAAACAAAATCTTACTAAGCTATGATGTGAGCTATATATATAAATTATTGTTTTCTGTTATGATATCTGTCAATCAGTGCAGCATAAAGTAATTACAATTACTTTATTTCAGAAAATTTGCATGAGGAGGTAGTTATCTAAATGTTTCGAAGTTTCCATGCGAAATACTTTAGCAATCTAGAATGTGTTCAATAAAAATTAATCTGAGCATAATGCAGCATATTTAATTTTTAAAGTTCTTTCCACAACTTCTTAAATGTAAGTTATGACGGAGTGTGTTGCGAAAATCTAATTTGGTTAACCCACCGTCTTATTAGTTTTGTTTCTATTTTGCATATTAAGCGTTCCGAATATACTTTGAGGAGAAAGCAAAATTTGAATTAGAAATCTACTCAAATTATCATATATTTTAACGACAGCGTTCCGAGTCGTAAATTTAATCTGTCATAAATTTTATTTTGCATTCGAAACTGAAAGTAATTGCAATTAGGTTTAAACAATCAGTATTTGAAGCGAGAAATTATTTATGTATCGTATCTCTTTTTTACTTTGTTTACTTCGAATACCAGTTATTGCTGTGTAATCTTGTAAGTTATAAAATAGTAAGTGTGAACATATGTAAAGCATTAGCTTATTCTAGGATACTCTTTCCAGGATTAATACTTACTCGCTCACTTCACTAACTTAATTACTTCAAATAAATAATACGCGTCCCTGTAGTCGTTATTTTTGTTAAATTATATACGGAATATTGATTTAGCTTCTTTAATAATAGCTTCTATCCTTCATTTAATATGAATTCCCAAGTGCAGTTTTTCATTTTTGATCTCATGTTGATATGCATAACGCACACAACAATTTTTTAGAGGATTTTGCTTTGCTATAAGAAGATCGTCTTGTTTGGAATTTTGTTTTTAACTGCAACTATAATTTTGAAAGTATAAATTATCATCTGCTACTTGACGGTTTTGTTTTCATGGAAAATGGCATTTTTAAAGAAGCACCGAGTGGAAGGCTATGTTTCTGCTTTTTCCGAAGAAAGTTATTTGTATCTAGTTATTAAAAAAACTGTGAAAACCATGGTTTTTCGATATCTAAAGCTATATTAGGTAATATTTTAGGGTTTCCCTTATTTTGCAAAACAAATTTATTTTACGTTTGATACCTTTCTTGAACTCCTCAACTTCCCCTCGCATTTTTTCTCCAGGGTGTAAATCTAAAGTTTAATGAAGTGGGTATTTAAACGGTGAATCTCTGAGTTTATTCAGAGCGTGTTTTCGCTAGCCAACGCACGTTTCGTTGCTATCTCGCTGTCACACTAGTACTCTTCTTGGCCAATTCGGATTATCAACACGCCTATTATGTTCTTGTTGCGTCAGTAACTTAAAGTCCTAATTCAGTACTGTTCTAATTAGACTTTTGAATTGATTTATATTCTACGTTCAAGTTTCCCCGCAAGTTGACGGTGTTATTGTGAATCACAAAGATCGTGCCTTTCTGTTATATTAGTTGGAATTAATAAAAGGTTATCTTCCCCCTTCTCCTGTGCTGGTATCATTTCACGCCTATGCAAGAATTTACCAGGTTTTTTGTAGGATCTAGTTTAGTTTAGGTAAGATCGTTGATAATAAGCAAAAATCCACCAATCAATATACAGTTGTAAAATCATTAAAATGCTTTTTGGCTACTATAAACAAAGTGATTAATGCTGATTTGAATCTGAAAAGGCGAAAAAAACAGTATGCGCAACGTCTTTCTCCACGAAATGTCGCTGAACGTAGAACGAGCTCAAAATTCTACATGGGAAGCATTTATCTAGATAAAAATGCGAAACTTTTGATATAATCGATGAATAGTGGGTGTATTTAAATGTTTGCAATAAATAGAGATCCCTTTATTACCTTCAAAAAGGAGAAAAAATCATTAAATCTGATTTAAATAATCTAAAGAAAGGTTTTCGAAGGGATTTATGATTGTTGCTGGTTTTCATACAACGCAAACCGAAAGTAAAGAAAGCGAACCAAAATGTCAAAATCAACTCCACGTAATATCAAGAATATATTTTAGACCAAATTTTCAAATGTGAAACACCTTCTCTTTAGCCACAGTGCCATCAATCAGTAGCACTGCATCCAGACAAAGCAAGCAGCCAGTCAAAATCACTGTTAATTTCCAGGAAAAATGGAACAAGAAATGGGTAACAAGGCCGTAGCCTTCACTCGTATCTCAACTAAATCTTCTGATATATCATCTGCGTATTTTTACGCTTTTGGACTATTAAAAAGGGAATTGTCCAAACGTCGACCTACAAGCCTCCTTGGAATTTGGAAAACTGTTCAGTCGGAATGGAACAAAATACCTCTTCCAATAACAGACTTTATCGTCCTGGAATTTGCGATGTACGAAGATAGTATAAAATCAAGGTTATTAAAGAGTGCATTTAAAGCACAGAAATTTTAGATAAAATATACAAGAAAATACAAGGAAAATCGTCTAAAACATTTACGAACAGCCGCTGTAGAGACATTAAAGCACCATTATTAAAATATATTTAAGCTCCTGAAGTTATTTAGAAGCATTATTGGTACAAAAGCGCTTGTAATTTCTTTGAAATGCTGAATGCAATTAAACTCAATTAAACAGTCAATGAAGTTAGAAGTATTTTTGAGTTTCTATCAAAGATTTATTTATTACCCAAACAGGACTGGTGATATTAGAAAATAACATTCTAATATGGCATATCGTTTCACTTTAGAAGTATCAAATTTTCTTCATAACTGCTTATCAGAAGATAAACGTTATTTACTGTGTTATCAGGTCTCTTGGACTGAATGTGTGGCGTATCACAGACCCTAATTTTTTACACAGAACAATCTTTCAAGTTTTGTCTTTAAGTAAGAAACACAATCTTGGTTTAAACATCAAGAGATTTATAATTTAAGCCTGTATCTCACTTTTACGTGGCTGTCCAAAAAGCTGAATATATGGATTAAAAATTTAATAGCGCGTCTACTCCTCTCAGATTTGATTTACGCAGTTCAGCTGTATTAAGTTTCAGAATTATTTTATTACAAATTTCCTTAAATGTAAGCGAATTTTGAAACATTAAACAAAAATTACAAAATGTATATTGATGTTCAGTAAGAAAGGTAGCTTTCCGTTGCAGTAACACAAATCTGCTTACAGAAAAATAAGCATTTGTGCCAGAACTGATATATAATTAGACAGCTTGAATATGTATGATATTTTCATGAAATCTCAGAATATATTTAAAGATATCATTAGCTATCAAAATATCGTTTTCTCTGAACAATTTGAACAAGGCAATAGTTGCATCAATTTGTAATTGGTTAATCTACAAGTATCCCCCCCCACACACACTGATTGATTTCCTGATTTATATTTAAACTAAATGTTTTCAAACTGTTGTTTTGAAATTTTAAATTCCATCTAAAATTCAAATGCTACTTCCATATTTCCTAGAAGAAATAATTCCATTATAATTTATTACAAGCTATAAGAAATAATCATCAGTTAGGAAGAATGTAAAAAATGCATTCAGTTAAATTTTCCCTGATAAGATATTTTAATTTATTGAATTCAAACATTTCGCTGTTATATTTGACATAAAATACTAATGAAACTTTTAAATCGCTTAATGTATTTAAAAAACTAAGATTTCAATAATTTCAACATTTTAAAACCTAAAAAGCAAAATGTATTTTAAAATGCAAAGAAATCTGCATATTTAATAATATCAAAGGTATCTGCAAACTGAATAAATTCTATAATTTTGAAATGCGAGATACAAATAAATAATCCGAAAATTCACTTAAAAGCTTCCTGAAATTACCGCATGGTATGAAAAGAAGTGAATTTCTAATTACTAATTATACAGGTTTAAAAAACACTCTTGTCTTTTTCCTTTGACATCACTCAGCTCCCAGTTATCTAGGTGCGAACATAAAACAGCACATGGTACACAAAAAACTGATTACCTACCGTTTAATGTCTTTTAAAAATCCAAGTCAATAATATGAATCCCCTTTAATGAGATATTCATTCGGAAATTTCGTTGGCCACCACTTTTTTCTTAGAGTTTTTGAAATAACCGCACAATTCTTTGGTTCTACGTCAATTTCTTTTTTCCCATACCTCTTGTCACGGAACAGAACCGACAAGAGGGGCGGTCCGAATACGACTGTCACGGAATCGCCTCTGGTGTTGCGATGCTCACGAGGATCGCGATTGCTCCAGCCGTGGATCAGTCCAATCTGACTAAGAGGGGGAAGAGTGATGCTGATAAACAGAAAAAGCATCAGATCTCGAGAACGCATCAAGGAATGCATAGTTTTGCATTTTTTAAGATGTTTATTCTGTCACGTATTTCTCTACGTGGATTTTATTACATGTGCTTTAATGCATCGTGTTTATCTTTTAGCGCACATAAATTGTTAAAATAAAATCTTTGCATTTACTGAGACATACAATATCCTTGTTCTCTTATATGTATCTATTTTTCTTAGGATTTTATAGTAAATAAAGATAATCCCCAAAAATACGCTCACAGATAATTCTCATGATAAAAACGGAACTCAAACGCTTTTAAAATTTTACCCTTTTAATGTAAGCGATATTGTGCTGACACATTTTAGCTCCAAGCTTACTGCCGTGTGAAGGGAAATGTTAAACTTCATATTTCATTCCAATATTATTACGTCCAATAGTTAAATTTGTTTATGAACAAATAGATCAGAGGAAAAAAAATCTTAAAAATGCCTGCAAAGAATTTTCTCCTTCCTTACCGTCTGCCTTCGTGCTGTAAATGGAGGCATGTCCATCTGGCAGTCGAGAGGTCTGGAGTTCAAATTCTAACAAAGCCTGATTGTCTTACCTTTCTTACTCCAGAAAAATGTAATACATTCCAGTAGCGGTCGAATTATATTGTGGTGCAGGACAATTCATCACCACTCGATTTGGCGACTGGGTACGCTTCTCTCACCTGAAGTTTTAGTTGGGGTGGGAATGTAACAAATTTCCTTTTCTTTATCTTGTGCCTTAGTGGTGTAATATAGCACGTCTAGCAAGTCGGGCTAGTTAGTAATCGGGAAGCTCCAAGATTGAATCCTGGCGAGGACCTTGTTCTTTTTCCCCGTTAAATATATCTGATAAGCCTGATTTGTTAATTATTAACAATGCAATCATCTGAAAAATAAATACTAAGAGAATTCTTAAACTGTACATGGAAAAAGTCGGTACCTGTTCAAAATGTTTACGATAATGGGATAGGTAATTTTTTAAATATTCCTTTTATTTAAGATTCATTTACAAGACGAAATTTTCCAGCTCTATAAGTATAGAAAAAGTAGTTACTTTTTCTACTTAACTGTGCATTTTGCCCTTTAAAAGTTCTTCTTTCTTTATCTGAAACTTAAATAAATTGATATGCTCCTCTTAACCTAGTATGTAACAATGTAAATTTATTCATCAAGTCCTGTTATTTTTATTTTCAAAAATATCATGCAGGAAAACATTTGATACCGTTGTGCAGCAAGTACGTTCTGTGAAATTAAAGTTCACTGAAATCTCTGCAGTTGTTTTCTAATAACAAAACGAGAGAGAAAAAAGTATTTTTCGCAAACTGGAATCCAAATTTAAAAGATGAACAGTGCTTGAAATTACATTTCTCTATTTGAAAACCTGTAACTTGTTTTCCTCCACTTTGACGCGTGCCTCTGTGGTGTAATTAGAAAACATGTCTGGCTAGGTATAGGAAGGTCCAGAGATCGAGTCCCGGCAAAGGTGTTAAATATTTTTCACCATTCTGTTCCAAAGATTTCTGTTTATTTTACAGTGGCGCATAAAAAAGGATCAGCGGGGAAATACATAATTCGCCATCACCAAGATTTGACGATTGGATCCTCGCATATACAGACGCCTTTAAATTGAGGAGAATGTAAGGTATTTTCCCCCCTCCTTGTTGCATGCCTTCGTGGTGTATTTGAAAAGCACATCTGGATAGCAGTTAGTTCCGAGTCTCGCGGCACACGAGCGGTAAAATCGCTGAACACTGGTAGTTCAGTCCGTGGTTCAAATTTCTTGAATGGGCTGGCTGCATGGGCGTTTTCTGTGTCTGTAAAGTGTATACGAGCTAGTTTCCATTAGAAAGTCCTCCACGAAGGCATCCCTCCCGTTAAGCAGATGGCCCTCGAAATTTGCTGCAACCACATAAACGAAACCGAATCACAGTAAAGGCATTGCTCATTTTTACGTTTCCTGTTCCAATAAATCCTGACTCTACAAACGCGAAACCAGCAGCAAGGTTCCAAATCCACAGCTGATCGATTCGTGGGGGAAAAACGTGAGTGTTGGTATTCGAAAATTTTGAACCGTTTTCACGGTAACCGTCACCATAAGAGCATTAAATCATCAGAATCTTGAGCACATACCCAGAAATAGCAGTACGTGGAATTTGATTTCAATTGATTGAGCTGATAAGCCGCTAGATTCAATTATTGGAGAAATTTATTCGTGATCACCCTGTAATTAAATAGTAAAATTATATATATACACATATATGTATAAACAAATAGATATAGATATATATGATGAAGATGATGATTTGGGAATGAGGCAAATAGATTTTGAAGCATATACGATCCGTACTGAAAAATAAACTTGCAAATCATGTAAATGCAATAAACCACAATCGTAGCAGATTTAAATCATATTTCTTTTATTGTAGTTAAACAATTTATGGCCTCAAACAAACTGGCACACTTATCATTCTATCTCTCTAGCGTTTAAAATTTTGTTAGCTTTTCGATAGGCAAACTAGCAGAAATCTAGTTACGCTCAGGTGCAGAAGCCAAATCCGTTGCGCTCATGAGATGAAATCATAATTCAAAATGTGTTAGTTTCGGCTTCAGGGCTGTTACATGACGAGTGTTATCTAAAAGTCATATGATATGGATTAATCTAGAATAGATGCAGTTCGTAATTACACGTTTTTATAAATAATTGCTATTTTTAGAATAGAGAAGACCAAGACCCCAAAAAAATGAAGGATTAAGAGGTTATTTCTCATTTTAGTTATAATTTGGATTTGCGTGTTTTATGTCTTAAACACAGAGACTCACAATATGTATATTGTATTGTTTTACTATGCTCAGCGGCAAGGGTGTTGGGGAATAGTTTTTCTGGAGTAAGAGTGTTGCAATTTTTACAATAACCATAAATTCAGTTTGATTCTTGGCTTGTGTTTTAAATCAAACAGAATAACTAATTATTAGTTAGTCTATACTTTTCTAATTAATTCTGTTCTACTCATTTTCTATACTTTTCTGATTAATTCCTGAGTAAAATTTGATTCTTGGGAAAAACGGGGAAACACTCTCGCTTATTTTGGTTATTGTTAATTGATCGAAGATTGGTTTTTTCCCTTTAAAAAGTCAATGAATCTCCGATCAATCATAGTAACTACTATTTTTTCTGTACTTTTTTTTAATATTTTGTCTATTTCCTGAATAAAAAAATATTTATTTCCAGCTTGTAATTAAGCTCTGGTATACTATTTGACTACATTAGAATACTAATTCGCTTTTATTTAAGTTCATTTTCCTAGGAGATGATATATATACAAACCTAGTCTCATAAATATATATATATATATATACATTATACCTGTAAGGAATTCCTTCAATTCTGGAATTTCCCAAACTGTGAACGCCATTTACTTTGCTCAAATGGTTTCCTTCGTTTCCTTATATCAGTAGTAGATAAATGGAAACCTTTACAATTGTCGCTTTTACTTCGTGACAAATGACGTGTGTTAAAATTAAGAATTCTAACCCAACTCGAAAATGGAATCTCTATAATTAAGGGACATGCAATATTTTATTAGCTAAGCTTCTGCTATCTCCTTCTCTAGCCTTTTTCCTGTATTTATTCATAGCTAAACATATACCAGAAATAGTACCTGTTTACATATAAATGTTACGTAAACACGTACTATTTCTGGTATCAAAATTAGCAAAATTTTATAATAAATTGCTTCAACATTATATGCTATCCACATATGTAGTATCCGGAATGTCAATTTATCTCTCCTCCTGATTTTATTTATTTAGTTTTACAGTAGGATTTTAGTAACTGAAAAATGTTCGAGCTAATCATCCTGCATTAGTTTATACCAGTCTGTACTTTTGTTCAAGATTGACATTTAGCCAGAATAATACAGCCTCCAAATTCAGCATTTCACTTGTTGCTTTGCTATTTTTTATTCTTCAAAATCTAGTTGAAAGTGTAATTCAATACAGTGAATCCAAAAGTCTTCAGCGCTTTTGAAACCTACCCGCATATTCGAGTTATGATCTGTTGATTCATGAACTATAAGTATTGAAAAAAATTCATACTTTATTACTCAAATTTATCTTTGCCGTAAAGTTTGCAGTATTTGCGTCTGAATAATTCATGCCTATAAGATATTCTCAAAAGAAGCCTTTTCTTGCGTAATTTTTATTTTATTTGTATGTAGTGCTATTGTCCTCTTGGAACATTTGAGCACGCAAATGGGCAGTATTACGTTCGTAATTATCCAATAAAATTCTTTAAGTGCATTTAGTACATGAGGATCCTAAAATGCTAGATTTTACTTATTTCTCAACAATTTCTTTGAGATGTGAGTGAGAAATGACTGATATCAGCTGATTTGCTTATTTCGTACATTTCAGTAAGAGCATTTTCGACCACATATTTTGCTTTGAAAAAATACCAGTTTTTGTCAGCCTGATAGTGCTAAACTACCATCTGAAAATTCTCAAGTTTCTTAAAAAATGTTGAGTAATATTTTTGCATAACGTTTTAAGGCATCAACGTTTTTTACATTTTTAACGTGTTTTGCAAAACGTCATAAGGCACGTTTGCATAAAATATATACAAACCTGCCTTATGACACGTGAAATAATATTTTTAAGATAAAAAATTAATCCTTGTTACTCAATTTAGCATGCTTTTAACAGGAAAAAAAACAGTTTTTAATCAGAAATTTTAAACATGATGTCATAAATATTCGCTGCTTGTAGATTGAAATGTACTCAGAATACCTCTTAACGCAAATATGTATTATGTAATTAAGAATGCAAAGAAAAGTGATCTGTTTTAGTAAGTGACAATATTATAGCGTACTTTGGAATTTGCAAAATATTTCTCATGTGTGAAAAAATGGTTTGGTTTATTTAACTATGGTAAAACACTCGAAGCTTATTTGATTAAGGGAAGAGATGCCTTCGTGTTAGACTTTCTAAGGTAAACTGGCTCTCGTCACCCTTAGTCAGTTTTTGAGAACGCGGTTCGAGCCCACTATTCAACTGGAACATCTCTGCACGAACTCAAAAATTTCTTTCGGGAAAAACAATAAACAGCCTGTTACTCATCATTCATATATTCTATCGTGCATTTCCAAATTCATTTAGGCAGCTTTTAATGATGAAATCGATATTAGAAAAGGATTTCACTCTTTTTGAAAGTATAACCGAATTTGTTTAAACCTAAGCTTAAATCTATGACATCCAAGTATTAAATCTAAAAAATCTGCAGCTTCCGGCTAATCTTTTACCTGGATTGATTTCAAAAGGAATACTTTCAAAGTTGAAAATTTGCTCTACCTGGATATATTAATTCACTGTATGTTATACAAATGATACTGATGCATAGTTTTTAAATTTTTCTGTCTCGCTGTTTCTTTTCTTCTCGTGATTAATTGCAGAATGTGAACAAAATAAATAACAAACTCTAAACAGCCCAAAACCACTTCTTTTTAAAGTTACGTATTTTTTTTTAATTTCTTTGTGCTGCCAGAAGTGTTAATGAGTGTGAAAACGGCACCAAGGTAAAACGTATCTTCTTAAGATGCATTAAACCTTTAAATGTCGAGTAAAATTAGTCAGTATTTAACTTATTGTGAGAAAACTTATGAGAAGGAGGACAATAAATTTTTTCTCCCGTCACATGCAAAAAACGGCTATTTGTCAACTCTCTAGGTTGATAATTCATCAAACTGCCTTATTGTGTTAAATTATTCTTACATTCTTAAATACATTATACATGAAGGTATGAAATTAAGTTTAATTTTTTCATTTTAATGTTTAACAGCTTAGACATCAAGGCTAAAAATGTAATTAGTTATTTCTTTGGTGGTGACTTATTATCTCTGCTACAATAAGAACATATTCAAATAGTTTTCATTTAGATAATGTACTTGTTTTATGCTCGAAGACATTAAATTCCAAACTTATCAGAAAAAAATATGAATTTGTTTCAGAAAATGCTTAGTGATCGAAATAAATTAATCACAAATGATTGCGTGAAGTATCTGAAATAATAACTTAATTTTATGTGAAACTGCTTATAATTTGTTAACAGTGTTTGCCCAGAATTTACAGTTTTTGTTATATTTACTTTAACTTTCCAGTGCGATTAATCTATTCTTCTGTTTGAAATATTGTTTATACAGGATAAATATTCTTCTCTTAAACGTATGGTTTTCGAATGCATTTTTATGAATTATTAACTAACTAATCGATTCTTAAACTTTGACTGGAAATTGCTTTAAAATCAAATTGTTTAGGTTGCTCGTTTAAAATTTGCAGTTCTCGATAGCGCTTTTCTGATCAATACATGCTACATATTAGTCGCTTGATTATGTCATTACGTTCTAATATTCCTTAAAGTTATTTACTGTTGTTTAAATTTCTAAAGTTCTTGAGAATGATACCCAGAAGTGCAAAACGTGGTTTCCTACTCAAAGGAGTAAACACACGTGCTATAAGTTTAAAAGATATGATTTAATGCGTGCTTTCCTTGAATTTAACGAAGCAGATGAACATATCATGTCGCCTGTGACGCGTTAGTAAAATTATATGATGAACAGCAGATGGACGTACTTGGCTGTTACAATATGTGTTGAGTTACATTTGACAGTTCATTTAGTTAGGCACGTACTTGGCCGGCGACGTAAATTATCCGCATACTGTTCTAGATTCCTGCTACAATCTAGTATTCATAGCTATGTTTCACTGCAAGTTTCCATGCCTTGAAATCTTCACATCATGCTGGAATGATCCACGGCTGTTGGCCACGTCAATAAGGCACATGGGGAGGACACACAGCCTTCACTCATCATTCTTGGATTCTATCGAGAGATTATATACTTTACCTTTTTTGACTAGCTCAGCCACAAAGGAGGAGTGCAAACTTCCCAACAATGAAAAAATAACATTTAAAAAAATACAGATTTGGTTCTTTGCAATACAGATTAATAACTATACTTTAAAATATTTAACATTATATAAAGTTATATGGTTACCTTATAATGCAAGCCGATTAATATCCTCCTCATAGAATATTTTAACTGTAATTTCATAGCATGTACTCTTACAGTGCGCCATTATCATTAAATGCATGTTTACAAAATATTAAATTTTAATTTATAGCCGTCTCCATGATAAGCAGTAAATTAGTCGGAAGTCAAAATTTTAGTTTTATTCGAAGGGCCAAGATTTCATAGTTTACATAGATGTAAAGTTTCTTTTAGACTTTTATTAGTATATTTTTAAGAAATTATTGCAGCAGATAGAAATCTAGCAGTCGAAAAGCTCCAAATTATTTTATTGCTGGCTATTAAAATTGCTAAACCGTGAGGAAAATAAATTAGAAGAATTATATTCATTTATTTTCCAGATACATTAAAACAGAAGAAGAAATTTTACATAAATCTGAAGTACGAAACAAACAGAAATTCGTACCCTGAGCAACCTCATCAGTCAATAACAATAACTGTAAACAGCTGGATTGAACGCCGAATTACCTGAATGGTAGCAATCTATGCGGACTCACTCCTGCGCCAGATTTTATATATATGTCCACGGACCTGTGTCTTAGCTGATGCCATACCAATCTCTCTGCAAACAATGATAATACATCTTAAGCTGGTGAGAGATCTGGAAAACGTGGATGGCAGTATAAAAGTAGATACATCTTTAACAGTTAGAGGTTTAGGTAACAGTTAGAGGAAACTAAGGTCTCGTTTTGTCTTGTTGAAAAGTGAAATGACGCACAAAGTTTAAGCCCAGGCCTTGTCATTAAAACCTCAGATATGTAACAGTGGTTGCTCAAAGTACCGGATATGGGGACTAAGGTCAACGGGATGGGTATCCCGTAGCACAGCATGGAATCCATATAAGATTCTGTGACACCATGATGATGTTCCCTACTTTCATCCACTTCTGTACTTTGTTACGATCATCATAAAACTGTAAGCATAAACAAATGTATCAGTAAATATTCTGTACCTTGGCGTCAAAAGAAGCAGAAGCGGTTGTTGAACATTCGTGACGTTGGAAACATCGTCAAACCATATGGAAGACATAACCTAACCCTACGATCCCTGAAGGGTGGGCAGCGCATATGCTGTTCTTTTGTTTTTGGTTTAAAAACATAGCTGTCTTATTGAGGGTTTTCAAAATACTATACTGTCGAAAACTTTCTCTTATACTCATCTGAAAATAGATCCATGATAACAAACTATTACACATGTACAAAGAAAATAATACTATACAATAAACACTCTTAAAGACAAAAAAAAAAACGAGCATCTTCCAGCATCTTCCGCCGAAGGACGTATTTTTGTTCAGTCATGTTGTAATTTACTATGCCTGTAGAGTCTAATTTAGAAGCTCATTTTTTATGTCTCCTGCTTCGAAATTAGGACATAAATAACCTAATTTAGAAGCAGCAGACGGGAAAAATGAGCAATGCCCTTGCCGGGACTCGAACCTCTCTAATACGCGCGGAGTGTGCTAAAAATTACGCCACGCAGGCATGCTAAGGAGGCGGGAGAAATACCTTATATACTACCCCTTTTAAAGGGCGACTGGGGATTAGGGGACCCAATCGCAAAATCCTGGTGGTGGAGAATTATCATCCACCACCTTTTTTAGTTCGGGCGCCACTGTAGAGACATTAGGTTATTTCGATGCTGGAAACGTGAAAAATGAGCAGTGCTCACGCCGGGAGTCGAATTTCGGACCTATCGAATTTGCGCCGATTGTGCTAACCACTACACTAGGAAAGTATGCTAAGAAGACGGTAGAGATACCTTACAAGCCTGGGTTTAGTTTTGTATACCTAAAGAAAAATAAATCAGCTGTAAAAAACTGATGTGATGTTTTCTCGCTTATTATTCCAGAGTGTATAATCGCTTTTAATTAAACGGCGTAGAGACATCACTATTACTTTCAGGAAAAATATATAATTTTCGTTGGTATAATTCAAGCCTTGGATTCTATTAGCTCTAGTAATTAATATATTCATGATTAGCTCTGATACTTTTAATGCAGGGGGAGTGCGATAGCATGTATTTAACTTGTGGGTTTCTGTTTTTTTCAACAAATATTTAGATTTAAATAAAAATTGTAATCCCGGAAACATACAAAGAATTAAAACATCAAGCAATAGCTACAGTAAAAGACAGAATCCAGAACCTATTTACTATTACACACTACGTTTTCTCACAATACATTTAACCTCTATAAATGCTTAAACATTTTGAAAGTTGGATATACTTTATCGAAAATATCTGTGAAATATCGACTACTCATTCTATTAATTGCTGTACATGTGCATTTAAAATTAACGCAAATTTTTTCAACCAACTTCATAACCTCAAATTACGCCGCGAGTTTGCTTTCGAAACTGTAATTTTTATTTTAGCTGTAATTTAAGAATTTTACATAAATTCTATCTGGACGGCAATTTTAGATAAGTTCTCACATTTCACCAGCAATTACATTTACAAATGTCTGTTGAATCTCAAACAATTGCAACAATTTAAATACTTTCAATGAGTTGTTTTCTCAGTGCCATCGTCAGATGAGCTGCATCTTCAAAGGCTCTTCACAGTTGAATGTTATGGCAGCATTTCAAATGTTTTCCTTGAATTCATTAGTGCGTACTTAATCTCATAGATAAGATTCTCCGAAGCATAAATGATGCAATAGGGTATTAAGTTCTTTATTCTTTGTTCCGCAAATGCAATTAAGTTCATATGGAGATCGAAATATTTTAAATTATTCTTTTTAAATATGTGTGGATTTTGGGTAAAGTAATCATGGTGATTGCCGGAGAAGTTGCATTTCTGGTTCCGCTTAGTGTAAGAATCTGGGATGAAAGTAAATATCTGCGGGAGATCAAAGTTGCTAATTAAAGTTTACAAATTTAAGTAACTAACGAATTACTTAAAACTTCGAAATACTTTATTATTGAATAGCATATGCAAATAATAGCGAATCAGTTAATTCGTCAAACAAAAAACGCACTTTTAAAATATTTTGAAGCAACCAGAAATAAATTAGGTAAAAGAAATGTCTTCCGCAGCTACAAATAAATAAAGAATATTTACTACTTCTTACAATTAATTTTGCTTTGAATCTGTTTGCCTGATTATGGCTAAAATTAATTCTCATATGCATAAAAAGGGTAATAAAACTTCTTATAATTTTATTTTTTCCTAACGAGAATAAAATTTTCCCAAATAAATGTGTTTGAACGAGAAGATCACATTAAAAGTCAGATTTCTTTAGTTGCCCAAAATAATTCTTTTGTAAAATTTGATGTTTCCAAAATATGAATTTTTTTGTCGTTTAAAACTCTTCTGTAATTCGAAGTACATATGACTACGACAAACGACTACGAAAATTAAGGCTCGCTAAAGAGTAAAGGCCTGGTAA
>KK117424.1:280470-366825 GCA_000611955.2 Stegodyphus mimosarum | reverse complement strand
ATATATATATACACACATATACTTCCTTACCATACGTTGGGTACTGGGGATTGCAATAAAAAAGGGAGGGACACAACTGGATGTTATAGCAGCATCATATGCAAAACGTCGACGTCCTACGGCTTTTTTAGTTATGAGAGATACATTCATACATACCTACGTACTCTCAAACATTACGAAAAATCCCTTTTGAATCCATCTTAAGTCCATTTTGTAATCTATTTTTGAAAAAATAGTCCTAAAAAACTTGGTGGAAATCCATTTGGACGCTACAAAATCGTCCAAATGGATTCTGGAACGGTCTAAATGGATATTCCCGTTGAAATATGATACTTGATATGTTTTGAGATTGCAATATGTTTTTGTCTTCCTACAAGGAAGTAAAAAACATTAATTTTCCCCTTCGCAATTTGCTCTAGCTATTTTAATATTAGCAACGACTATAACAATGTTTCTCTGTTTAGTTCAAGAAACATTATGCTACCTCTGAAGTATATATTATGTTTACTTTGTGCCTTAATCCTTTATGAAGTTTGGCAGCGAACCATTACCACTGCTTAAAAATGTTAAAATTATCTTTATAACTTAAACAGCCAGTAGCTTAAGCATTTAAACAAAGTGAGCTGTTTGAAAACAACATATGATTCTTAAATATAGTTCTCCAGTTTTCTTTAGTGGTAAGTTTTACTTAAATTTATACTTTTAAAACAATCAATGGAAACAAGAACGTATTGTCTTCTTAATTAATGTAGTTTAGTTTTTGAGAGTTTCTCAAAAAACTGAAAGTATGAAGAATGATTTAAAAAATATAAGTAAAGGTGTTAGATGAATCAAATTTAAATTTAGACTCATGTCGGTCAGTAATTAATAGATAAAAAAGAGGAAGCAGCATTCGTTAACTCCTGTATTAAGGAAACAGATATTAAAGAAACCATAATTGGGATAAAAGACGAGTAGAAAATTTGGGAAAAACTGAATGGGGAATAATATTTTTTAAAGTGCTGATGCATATTAAAGAATAGGAAAATCCATTTCATCATTTGAAAGCTTTTATATAATTTTAATCACCTTGAATCCAAAACAATAACCAAGCGAGCAGTAATGATTATAATCTTAAAATTTGTTTAAGTATCCTATCAGGGTATACAAATTATCGTCTTTAATGACGTATTTTAAATCTCGTTTACAGATTCATGTCAAGTAGCATTCATGAAAATGCTACAAATTTCGCAAGAATTAAGAATCTGTAAATAAATTTTTAAAGACTGAAAACCGAATTTGACTTATAAGAAAAAAAAAATAAGAAAATTTTTTGGAATTCACATTGTGTAAAAATTGAGCAGTTTTGTAAGCAATAGAATAAAAAAATGCAGGGTCAACGTGAATATTGTGTTTGCCTTTAATGGAAAATAAGTTTCTTGTTAAAGGTAAAAAAGAAGTTTTCAATGTTTTAGCCAAACCCAAGAAGATATGTTTTATCAAGAGCAGCATTTTTTTAATAACTGAATTCATAATCAATCAAAGATGGCAAAAAGCAAACCTAAAGATGCTCTTTATGATTAAATGCGACTTTACATTTTTCCTGCGAAAATTTTCAAAATTGAATTCCATTAAGTTCAGTTCCTAGCTACTTTTCTTTGCGTTCCAAACATGACGCTTCTCATAAAGATACTTTGCAATGAAAATGTTTTTAAATTTAAGGAAAAAAATAATAATTTCATTGCTACTTTATACGATTTTGTACATAATTTTAAAAGCTTTCTACTGAGGTACATTCGAAATGAGTTTCTTTCGATGAGGTACTTTAAATTTTGTTATTACTTCAATAAACTGAATTTAAGGAATATATATTCAATTCATCCGAAATTCCTAAAAATGGATCAGGGAGCTACTGTTGACATTAAATTACAAAAGTTTTATAAACAAATCTAGATAAAAAGTTTCTTCTTTTTCTTCTTTTTTAGTGTATTTTTTTAATTCTGGTAAATCACAAGTTTGCATAGATTTATATATAGCTCAAGCCTCAACAGAGGTCCCGTTTCTAATTCTTTTGTTGTTTTCTTCAGAAACCATTTGCATTTAATTTTACGCCTGAATATTGGTTTATTAAGAAAACATAATTTCAAGAAATATCTGTCCTTGAAACTCATTTTAGATCAGAAATATTCTTGATCTTTCAAAAAAGTATATCTACTTTAAAAAGAGATTCCGCCGAACTCGTGCAGTGCTGCTGTCGAACTAATGGTGTACAACCACCTGGGTAGTAGAGGTCTCTTTGGTATATGCCATTCTTTCTGGAGTTTCGATTATCGCCATTCAGCGCGTTCTATCTCCTAATCAATTTATTTATCACGGTACCTTAATCGCTAGTACCAATTAAGAAGCAAGTTATTATAGCTACTGAAGCAACTCGGTATTTTTAAATGCAATGCTCCACCTTATGAAACATTTACCTTCCACTTGATTATATAAACTGGCATTATGACTGAAAATGAAAATGGTAGAAAGCTTGCTTATAATATAACGAGGATTTATTTATGAACAAAATGATGAAAGATATTGCAGAATTTCTAATATGAGCTAAAATATTATTCTTTAATTAGAATGTTAACAATGAGTCTCATGAAGACCGCCCATACAATACATAATCACGTTCCAAGATTAGAATACATAAAAATGTCCAAAGAACTGACAGTAAAAAACGGTCATATCCGGTGAAACATCATTTACGGTAAAAGAGTAAAAACACTTTATTGGAAATATGAACATCGGAACCTGCATATATTTATACAGGAAGATGTTCAAAATGTCCCTTGCTTTTATCGAAGCATGCATGTGCAAGCATCAAAATGACGAAAACAGTCGTTTGAATCGTATTTAAAAGGCTGCATTTCTGACATACAGGTAATCTTCGCATGGCGATATGCAGTCAGAGTTAAAGCCTCGCGCTATCCTGCGGCAGAGACATCAGGCCCACTAGTCTGTCAATGTAGGAACCGACATATTAGGCTGTCGCATAATACATAATTGGACCATATCTGATGTATGAGCAGTTCACAGGACATTCATACTCGATATTTTTAGGTTATGCAGTAACCGATTTCCTGGATGACAGGCGTATGATTACCCGATGATGCAGCTCAGGAACATTTCAGGGATCTTGTACGTGCCTGGTTGAATATGGAATACCCAGATCTCTGAATTGGACGTGGAGGATCTGGCCTTATCACTGCCACAATCGCCAGATATGATGCCTCTGGATTTCTTTCTATGGAGGTGGGGTATTCTTAAGAAATAAGCCTATCGAAATCTAGTTACTGCTGTACGTGACTGCAGATAATGCATAGTCTTTGGTGGATACCACGCTGCTTGAACGCTTGCACTCAGCCATTCCATGGCGTGCGCATGCGTGCTTCAGTATGCGTGGTAGATATTTTGACATCTCCCTGTGTACTCTATGTGTACTTTGTACTTTGTCATATATATCTTCATATGTCAAAATATGCAAATACTCAGATTTCTGTTTCCGGTAAAGTTCCCCCTCTTGCACCTGATATGACATCATACTTTTCTTTCCCATTTATCTCGAAAATTCAGGGTTGCACAGTTCTTTGGTCATTTGTATGGATTCCAAGCAAGGAATCTGGCTGTGCAGAATTTGGGCCGTCTTGATGAGATACCCTATATAAATAACTTCGATACCTTACGTGCTTGTGTTTTTAATAGTGATTAAAAATTATGTTCATGACTAAGTGAAAACGTCATTAAAGAAAACTGTACTGAATGCAGTGAAAATAACTAGTGAAATATGAAATATGTATTTTTGTTCCTATTGTATTACTTTTTACTTTAGCGTACATAATTTATTTCTGTAAGATGATTACTGAGTGTAGTATTTTATAATTGTTGTTAAATTGCTTAAATTTACTGGTTTAACTTTTAACTTTTTATCTTTTTAAAACTGACCTCACTCTACTCTGACTGGTGCCGCGACAAAACTAAAATAATAAAACTACTAAAATGAATTTAGTTTCAAAAGGAAGGAAACTGACTGATTGATCGGACTTAAAATAATATTAAATATAACTTTTTCTTAAATCACTTAACTGACACAAACCAAAGCCAAACAAATCATCTTAATAAAGCTTAACCTGAAAACACAAAACACTAGGAATAAATCTTCACTGGTACTCGGTAGAATAAAATACTATCTCAATTAACACATTTCTAAAATTCACATATCTCTATAATTAACTCAAGAATCACAAGTTCATATTCATTAAATCAAAACCTCATAAGCACCAGAGAAGAAATATTCAAACACCAATCAATCAGTTCCATTACTAAAAATCAAGCATTAGTTCTAACTTTCCTGGCATCTAAAACACACATTCAAAGAATCATTAATAAGTGGTTAGTACATATTTACATATTTGCAAAAAAAAGTACCCTAAAATGCATAAACATTTTTCAATAACCCCAAGCAAAAATCTCCATGTTTTCTTAAAAGCCTCACGGCTCAAACAAAGGAAGTGACTGAACAGACCAACTACGTAACACACAAAAAGACAAAAATGCAAGTAATAACATAAAATCAAACTCATTTATTAATATCTAGGATAAATTTATGGGAGAACTGGCCAGACTACCCTTACATACAAATGAAATTAACATTCTACATTAACTTTCTCCAAGAGTCATTTATCAAGATTTTTGAATTTTAACATAACAACGATTACTTAGAATAACTGGAACATTAAATGAATGATTTAAACTGGCTTTCACAGAAACTAATACAGAAATTACCATTTAACACAAATTTCATATTTTTGGCAATAATTTTTAATTCTTCTAAGACGCAAACAATCCTTTTCTTTCGTTTTTTTTCAAATAAAGTTTTCTCTTTCTCCCCAAATTAAGCAAGATTAGTTTATATTAAACTACTTAAAAATACTATAATCTTCGAATAAAAATATTAGGTAACTCACAGTAAACTAACGGAATCCATCATCATAAGAAGCTATAGGTGACGTCACCATAGGAAGCTATAGGCTGCAGATGAATTCCGCCATTGAACTGGTCCTAGGTGATCAGCTCCAAAAAGTTCAAGAAAAATGACCTCTTGTAGAACCATAATGAAGAATCAATTATCAATCATCGGCAATCAAAAATTCTGAAGTATTAAAGTTGAAGGAGAAAAGAAGGGAAGAAACAAGATGACAGTCAGGCGTTTCAGCTGGCAAAGACAATGGAAATTTACGAGCGATGACAGCATGTTGAAATTTTTTTTCTTCTCACGAACGGAAAGTTTCTGTTTGATACGAGCCATTTCACTTCCGTTTTACGGGAAAACCCGCTTCAAACTCGGAAGATTTAGCTCTGAGTTCTACTTCTCGCATCAGTTTCCGGAAAATTCTAAGTTCATCGCATCTTCAAGCCACCCGCAAGGGCAAAAGCTCGGCCGCGGGGCCAAAATCCCTCTCTGCTAATTCTCTTCTCTGTATCAAAATTTATCTCCTAAATTCCGGCTAACACAGCCGCAGCATCGCAAATCTCTTCAGCTAAAAGCCGAGTCCCTCCGCAGAACGCAAGTGCAAGCCACCGCCAGGGTAAGCTTGGCCGCAAGGCCCAAGACTCTCTCTGCTAATTCTCTTCTCTGTATCAAACTCAAAAACTCTCTCCAAAAACTCCAGACTGACTTCAAAACTCGCGCAAAAACCGAGGAAAACTCGGTTTCTCCTCCCACTCACAATTATAGGTCCAAAAGTTAAGCATAAAATTAAATTCTTGCAAATCCGAGACTTTTCAATATAATTTAACAGGACAAATTCAAACCCCCAAACGACAAAGTCATTGTCTACAGTAGCACCTGCGAAAACTGGAAACTAAAAATTCAACCCCCCTTGCTAACAAGCGAAAAATCTAAGGAGAAACAACAAAAACTACTCCTTCAAGATCCAATTTACAACCTTTCCCTTTCTTCCGAAGCTATAAGCAAGGCAACATTCACAAAGCTGAAACGTAAGTGAACAGCGGGAAGATAATTACTATAGCCACTTTTACTGCTTGGTAACAAAGACAAGGGAACAACGATATACTGTCCAAAGTTGCAACTGTCATCTTAAAAGGCTATTCCCCCAGATGTTACATGCGTTAAAAGACGCTCCCCTTTCTCCGTTAGAAAATTAAACCGTTGAAGGAAAAATAATTGCCGAAAGATTTTAAATACACTCTTTATATATATAGATTCATTACGCTCTTCACAATTTCAAATTTAAAAAAATACGCATACAAATACAAATAAAATACTTAAATAATTCATTATTTAAATGATTAAAAACACTTAAATTTTGCGACCTAGAATTCGCGACACAACATTGTAAACGTTTGCTTTGAAGAATATGCATGCTCTGAGAGATTACCAGAATGTTAATTTTTTATAGGTACAGACTATTACAGACGTACAGAGAAATACTTTCAGACTATTATATGGATTTTACTCATTCTCCTAATTAAAGCTTGATGTAAAGCAATGTTTTTTACTAGCCTACTAAGTTCATTTTGTCAGTAAAATGACATGAAAGATAAAATATCTTTTAGAATGAAAAATTATTCATATCTTCAGCTACAAATTCACATTCAGGAAAGAATTTAAGAAATTTTAGTACACTTTGGTCATAAAAAAACTTCTCCGATTAAACCTTTAGCGGCCTATCCGCCCAACCAATCAAAAACAAGTTTCATATATTGTTATTTGAAGTTATGCTTTCCACATTATGATGATTAAAACAGTTGAGTTCTCACGATTATGTTTACAGTGAAAACATTTGGAAATTTTCAAATGGCAACATCCACTATTTTTCTGCGCAAATTGATTAACGCATTGAGAAACCATAAGCGGCATTAGAATGATACATGTATGATCAAAGTTGATAACATGCAGCATTTTCAAAGAAGATCATTGTAAATGACCAGTAACAACACAAGACAGGAGAGGTAAAAGAACTTTTGTTGGAATTAAAATTTGCCAGTCTTCGCAGACGATAACTCATTATATGCTGGACGACAATGACGAAAGTAACATTACAGAAGGGAAAACTGTATAACTTCACGTTGTATGACATTTTTCAATTCTGACAAATCTCGTGAATTTAATATCTGCACCTTAGATTTCAGATAATCAGAAATCCACCATAGTGAGTTGAGGATTATAGTGGTCACGGAGCTGCAAAGTTATGGGAGATGAATTTACCTCCGAACTGCTGTGTCAATACTTGCGGAAACATGTAGTGACCATGGGGAGGTATACCATCTTGTACGTATACAATTCATTAACGGCATTTCGCTGCTGCAGTTCTGAAATTAAGTAATTCTGCAACATTATTCCCTACCGAGCATTTGTGATGGAACACATTTTCATATCAGTTGAACTGACTTCTTTGAAGAAGTATGGACCGAGAACTGATGTGCTTGCGATGCCGTGATGCCACATCGTGAGGATTTTCGCCAGCCAAATGAACATGTCTATTATCAATTCCTGTGAGTTATACAATAATAGTCAATAGTCTCCGTGCTGTGATTGTTTAGCGTTCTGTCCCTTCTTTAATCTCTGTTGTTTTCTTAATTTGCGATAAAATTACCTTTTAAATGTTTTAAAGCTCTTGCTTTACTCTTTGATTTCTTACTGCGGACTCGAAATATGTGAAACTCGAAACGCGCAGCTATACCTATATTGTTTTAAATTTCTTTGATATTAATCGAGAACCGAAAAAACAGTTTGGTCTATAACAAAAGCGTTGTAAGGACTTTTGTAGAATGACAAAACCTCTTTTATTAAGGATCTTTCCCGAATAACAAGAAGGTGAACATTTTAAATTTCTTTCACATTCTTTGCTATCATTAAGTTTCATGTAAGCATAGAATCGTTTATTCTATCTAGGTACCTTTACTTGACCGTTTATTATTGTTCCTCTAGAGCTCATTATTTGTATACTATGTCAATCTACTCAGGCTAATGTAAAAGTAGCTTCCGTAAGTGTTCATTACTTCTGTATACTCCTAGCATATTTCAATTTTCGATTTGAATTTTAATCGAAAAGATGATTTCATGTAATAATTTTATTAATGTATTTTAAGGAATCGATAGAAACGCGTAGAATGTCAGGTTTTGTATCCTAGATTAAGACAAGAAAAGGTTATTATTACTGAAGTAATTTCTAATTACTATTTCTACCAATTGCATTTGTCAGACATTATTATAATTTAATGCGCAAATGAAAGCAATGCGATATTATGAATACATATCTTATGTCGCACATGACTAGGCAATTTCAGACGTTTTGATTAATTAAAAACAAAGCATACATTTAATAAACAAGTTAACTTTTACCTTAGAAAGTAGCATAAATATAATACCAAAACATTACTCCACAATCGATTTTAGTTTAGCTTGCAGAGATTGTTTGCCTCTCTCATTTCCATTATTTTTCTTATTTGTCCAAAAGTTCTGGACTATTCCCTATTGAAGCATAGAGCACTAACTCTTATGCCTCTCCGCTGCTTTCTGATAAATTATTCTGCATTTGTTGACATTTACACCTGACAGAGCCCCATTCCAATAAGCACTATGCCAACGGTGAAAGGAAACCAGAATTTCCAAGAGAGAAGCAGGTTACCTCACGTGCAATTTAATTTAGCACCAATGGGAGAAAGTATGCACAGCAGTGAGCAGGCATCTCGATTCAACTCGTCATTTGATGAATGAGCGACACTGGTTTGTAATTAACTATACTCATTAAGCAATATCTGTTTAACCATTGCACTTAACCCAATTACTTGTATACCGCGCGTGCTATTTAGTAGCTCATTCGGGAGTGGAGGAATAATGCAACGAAGAAATACACCGAGCCCTTAATCCAACAATCCTGAAATTTAGTAACTTTCTGAGTAAAGGAAATGTAACGTGAAAATATATAAATAGGCCTGCAAAAGAAGTAGTTTTACTGTATTTATTTTACATTCACTTCTACTTAGGAAGTGTTACTGGTAAAGTAAATTGAGTAAATTTTCATGTATTTCAGTTATGACATTCGCATAATATTAGTGTGAGTAAACAACTGTTTTTTGTTTGCAGATAAAAAATTGCTATACAGTAAATTAGTTTTCTACATGTATATATATGTAATGAAAAATGCTGCAATATTCGTAGCGTAGAATGTAGAATTCTAAATCCGTAAAAAACAATGTGGTTCGCAGACTTTTGACATGTACTTGAGAAGAGAAGGAACAAATTGGCAGTAGCGAAGCGGGACAAATAAGGCTAAGTGTCCAAGAGGAACTCAGATTAGAATGATTTAGTTTCAGTTAAGCTTTATTTTAATCAGTTAATATAAAGTTCGTGCTCAAATTTCAAGTCATTATTGGCTGGAGCGTTATGTAACGTTATGCAAGAATCATATGACATTGATTAATTTTGAAATGATGCAGTTAAGAGTTCTTTATTACAAAAAATTACTAATTTTAGATAGGGGAAATAACCAAATTAAAATTACGGAGAATTAAGAGACTATTTCAGATTCAATTTAGATCTTAAATATGAACGAGTGTGCGTGTGCAATTTATGTATCTGATGAAATGTTGTAACGGACTATATTTAATGATGAATGTAAATGGAAGAATTTATATAAATGACTGTCACGAACAATCTGCTTTGTTTCACGAGTAATTTTGCAGGAAAAGAGACATGACAAACTTCATGTTATTTGGACGGCCATGAAAACAGAAGAATGTTACTGATTTGAGATTTAGAATGTAGACCTTCCTTCACATTCTCAATACATGTATAGAGTGCGGCTTTGTTATTGTTCGTTGAATAAAAATTAAATTTTGATTTGATTGTAAGTGAATAAGAGATTTTTTATTCCCGTGTACCGTTATGTAAGTGAATGAGTCTTTTGCATTATATAAGAATTAACTTTCAAATGGCTCACAACAGAAAGATTTATCATTTGCATTTGCCTACTGTAGGATAGAAGAGAAAATAACTAAATAAAATAGAAGACCGTAAAGGTATTGCAAAGTAAATTACAAATATTATCTTATATATTACTTATCTGAAACACGTAAACACCGACCTATATGCATAATCAATATCAAATATTTGTTTACAACTATTTGTTTTAAGTATTTTATTATATATTTTTATTATATTACTTTATTGAATTCTTTTATTTTGTTCCATTTTCAATACATGTTTTACTGTTAGACTATTAACCTCCGGTTTTGATTTAATTATTTAATTATCCTGAATATATACATTTCAACAAGAGCTTATAAGTTTAAAAATTATGAATATTAGTTATTGATATCAGCAGCACACTGTAAAATTAATCAAGCAATCAAATAATAAATAAATCAAAACTGTTTCAAAACTAACTAATAGGAGGAACACAAACCAAACTGAAGCAAGCACAAAGCAACACATTAAAATAACATAATAGTAAATCATAAAATATAACTCTTCGGTTTGTTTTTAAGTACTAGCAAAAACATTTTCAACAATGCCATGTTTTTTTAATTTCATCTGGATGAGAGCTGAGTGAAAATAATAAATTTACAGTAATTCAGAACCAAAGTACAGTAAAGCATTTTGCGCAATATTATTAATTAAGGCTTATAAGGTATTTCTCCCGCCTTCTTCGCATGCCTTCGTGGTGTAGTGGTCTGCATGCTAGACGCGTAACCGAGAGGTCCGTGGTTCGATTTCCGTTGCTCATTTTTCATGTCTCCTGCTTCGAAATAAACTTAATGTCTCTACAGGCTAATAAAATTAATACAATTTATCAATAATCAAGATACAATCTGCTTCAACGTTTTGATTTAATTCATGTTTTGGCAACATTCAGATATTTTTCAGAAACGTGGCTATACAGGAACTTTTCGGTCGCTCCAACAAACAGATGAAAGAAGTTTCAAGAATTTTTTATGTTTTATTGTTTAATATTATGTTATTTTATTATTTTTCTCTGTTTTTATTTGTGTGGAAAGTTATCCTCCTTTTTGATTCAATTAATTAACTTGATTATATGTTATTATTATTACTGTTGTTGTTGTTTTTAATACTATTATATATGTAATAACATTTAAAACAATAATAGCATTTATGAAGTAAACATTCATTCGATTTTATCTTTATATAACCAATTTGGTCAAAAATTCCTTGAAACTTTATTGAACTAAATACCAGTTCTCACAGAAAAGACAAATAGCTATAAGTAACCCAACGAGAAAAGCTCAGAAAAGACGAAATTAATCTTAATACTCCAGAAATGTCGCAGATCAGCCAAATCGCTCACTGAGCAAAATCTAAAATATTCATCACGAACGAGATGCTCAACAGCAAACGAGACACACTACTAATATCTAATTCACTCTGAACTGATCTCCAAATTACAAAATTATTCTGTAGGTATATTTACTAGTGCATTAATATTAAAAAACAGACTTATTTGTTAATTGTCTAGGATTCTCTTTATGATTGAATATTTCATCCGAAGTTATAATTTGGCATACCGTAATTATTTCAAAATATGCAGGTCATATACGCAAGGTCATTTTATAATATTTGATATAGTCATCAGATAATACTTATTATATTCATTGTAAAATTGAATATAATAATTTTTATATTCAATTTTTCAGGTCATTCAGATTATACAGGTTATTTTAAAAACATTCGACTGCAACGAATGTTTAAATTTTCTCTTTTCATTTAGTTAATATTCAATCGATATATAATTAGGACACATTTTATACCGCAGGTTATGAAAACAGTTAACTTGAGATTTGTTTCATTTCGAGCTGCTTGATTAAATTTCAGTGAGGCAAAATTTATTTCAACTGAAATTGAGAAAGTCTTATTAAACGTGTCTCCCTTTAAAATGTTAATCTTTCTGCTTACAGAAGTTTAACGTAATAATGATTTTGAGCTTTCTTACATTCTTTGCTGTAGAGACATTAGGTACTTTTCGAAGCAGGAGAGATGAAAAATGAGCAATGCCTTGGCAGGGATTCGAACCACGGATCTCTCGAATACGAGCCGAGTGTGCTGACCACAACACCATTAAGGCATGCTAAGAAGCCGGGAGAAATACCTTATAAGACTTGTTTCATTAGCTTATAATTACCAATTTTTAAAACGTAAAATTCCAAATCATAAAGAATTAATTAAAATTAAACTCGCTTAATATTTGGAGTGGATAACAAAGTACAGAATGTTGATAATGAAATAATTTCTCTTGTTCAGCAAACACGGGGAATGGTTTTGCCGCCTGAAGATCCGATTTACAGTAGACATATTTCTAAGCCTAGTAGAACAATACTGTAATGTTTCACGTATTAGGAACAAGGCACGTAGAGAATGCCGGATATTCCTCGTCAGCTTGTCGAAGCAAAGGTCAACGAGGCGATGACAAGATGATGCTCTGCGAAATGATACCGTGGGTTTGAAAATGGCAGTGGCGATGTGTGTCCTAACAATGCTTAGCCAAATGGGTGATCTCACACGGCAGCGATGAGGTCAATACAACACATTCTGTAGGAAATTATCTAGGATAACATATATATCATTACTGAGGCATATGACACTAGAATTCAGTTTATGATATGATATAGTGCAATATATCCTGGCTGATGCATTTGAGTAACGCAAGATGTATGCACAAGAAGGTCCTTATATTAAATGGTGATTATTAAGCAGCAGAGTATTATGCCTAAATTCCAACAGACAGGCTTTACTTCGCGAAACCTTTAGAGGCATGATGTAAATGCACCCATAGATAGATACCCATGAAAAATCTATTGCAATCAGGATATAACTGCAAAAATAAATATAAAATTTAGAGTAACCAATTAATGATTTCTCTACTATGTTTATTAGTTAATTACTGACAGAATACTCGAGCGTTATCTGCATATAGAGAAAGAAATACATTCCTCTAAGATTTAATATGGCAAATCTCTTTGTAATTTCATTAGCTCCTATTTGCCTTATACATAGAGAAAATGTTAGAAATAGCAGTACACCTTAGCTTATTTTCGTATTTTATAGTAATTTTAGCTTGACAGAGAAATGAAGCAGCCTAATAAGAGAATTCATAGACGAGTTTCAGAAGAATTTAAACAAAATATGCCGGAAATAAGTGAAACGGAATATGTCACCTCATTTGGAATTCGTTTTTTATATTTCATCGGTTAAATGGAAAGCCAGTTTTAGCTATCAAATGAAGAGAATGATGATCTTAAGCAATTTTTAAAGATGAAAGCACATTTGAGAGGTGTATCTAATGTGAGAAATGCAGGCGTCAAATATATCAAACAGATACTCAGAGGAATGTCAAAAGCAATGTCAATAATTTAGAATGAAAGATAGTAGGTGATAGTAGTTGTAGATAAAGTAATCTAGAGAGTACTTATATTTGTCGAAAAATTATGCTAAATGGACTGAAATGAGTTGCAGCGTTTTCTAGGACTATTGATTTCATCCGTGTTTCTAGCAATAACAACCATTCACCAGCTAGTATTTGGGACAAAAAAAGAGTACGTCACCCTTATTGCAAAATTCAGTGTCGCTGAGACATTCGAGATTATTTTGCAAAATAGCAGCTGTGTTATGTGTAAATTAGAAAATCCTAAGACATAAATTAACAGCTTTCATTTCATTACGAAATTAATATATGTAAAATTTACTTAGTTGTTATGTACATGAAAGATAAATCATAAGCAGCTTGTGCATGGCTTGTTTGTATGTAAGGAATATGCTGCTGAGTTAAAAGATGGGACAACAGAACATAAGCAAAGTTTTACATGTTGTATCAGGGTGTTTAGAGATATATCAGTAATAATCATTGTTTACTTGCCATCTTAGCCATTTAATTTGCCAACATTTCGGCCCGTATTGCTTTTATTGCAAACAAAACACACATAATGTTAAATTAATTCGATAGACATGACATTTTCCGAAGTCCATTCAACGGCTTTTTATCTTTAAAAGATTAACTGTTAAAATACACAAAATAATGCTAAAATCTTAAAAGGAATTTTAAAAATACTAAGACTTAACAACTATGTCCGGATGTATCTGTAACAGTTGTAATATTTCGAGCACTGGTGCTGATATTTAAAATGAAATTCTGTCTGGCATCAGCAAAGTATAGCAAAGCTCCAGAACTGGAGCTTCTGATTGCTGTACAGTCTCACTGAGGACAACAACAATTTGCGATCTGCCATACGTCCATTTCCTTTACTCGGGCATTACCACGAATACTTTCTGCAATACAAACTATCCAAACTAGCGCTGTTACAGGAGATGAAACAAAGTTGCTTCAGTGATGCAAATGTGTTGCGTAATCTCTTAAACTAAAGATTCTGCGTAGAGAAAAGTTATCGGTAACAATGTATATATTCTGCATGAGGGTCTGCACTTCAAGACTTAAAAACGAAAGCTTAGTATCCATAATTCAGAATTATTGTTAATTACTCTTCATAATTATTTAATTAGCGGAATTCATAATTATTAATTGCATATTCAAATCAGATTATTTGAATATACTATTTAATTAAATCTTGATACACAAAAAGTTATATTTTTGTTCAAAGGTGTCCTTTTGCTACAACATTACCATCCTAAAAAAAAACTTGAAATAAAACCGTATGATTTTGTGTTATTGTAGAAGTAACAAGAATTCATTCAGAAGTAAATTTCATTGCATTACATTTGAACGTTTCATAGAAGTATGTATACTTAAATTTTGAAACTATTCCTGGAAGTTTAATACTGATTCTTACGTTTCAAAACTGCCTAGCAAAAGTGTAAACGCAGGCAGAGAGAACCGAAATAAGCAGATTTTGTAATGGAATGTGCACAGGGAAATGACACACTGAAGTGCTGCAGAACGTTGTTGAGTATAAGCTGAAAGAGCCCTGTTGGTACAGATCCCCCGTTATTCTCCATTCAGATTTCAAGTATTTTACCTATGAGTCTGCAGACGGAAACAAAGCAGCTGCCAAGACGACATACTCGGGAGTTATTCCCTGAACTTCCTTTGCGTAACTGCTCCATTTTAGCCACAACTTCCTAGAGAAAATATATGTGGACGAGCTACTCTTTCGCATACTGATGCATACTGCCTAAGAATCATCAATTGCGCCAGCAGAACTTTTTTTATCTACTGCTCAATACCGCTCTGTAGTATCTAACTTTCTATTTCCGCGCAAATGTAACGCAAAGGAATCTTGTTAATGCAGTCCCTCCTATCTTCCTTTACATTTTTGCCAGATAGTTTTGAATCACCCTGTAGATATATCATATTATGTTTTGATAACTAAATGAAATCACACAAATTTAATTAAATTAATAATAATAAAAATGCAAAAAATGACTACCTTAAATTTAATTATTAGTTTATTAATCAGTTTACATTCATCACAAAATATTCAAAGATTATTAACGTAATTGGAAATTACGTTAATTAACGTATAATTAACGTAATTGGAAAGAAAATAAAGTAATTAATGTTTTCCAAAGTAAATAAAGTAATTTTAACCAAGTAAGTGTGTTAAATAGAAAATGTTTAATATTCGCCATAAAAGTGACAGAAGAATTGCCCAAAAGAATAATGTCTCTCGAATAACTTTAGTTTCAGCTTAACATTAATGATTTCAAATAAGAGTTCAAAATCAATTTTCAAGAAGCGGGAATTTTAGCTTCATTAGCAAAGCTTATACTTTCTACAGCATTTTATCTCTTCAGGCGTTTCTTCGTGATTTACCAATAACAAGAGACTTCAAATGACGAGGTACATTTATAGTGATATCCAAACAGCGTTTATCATATTTTATTGAATATCCTTCAGCGCTAGCTGCCCTTGCTATTTCGTATATTTATAGTTACAGAATCGTACAATATTGCCTTATTGCCATGAATGAAATGCGATTCTTTTAAATGACATTTCATTAAAATAATTTAACAATTTCAACATCTTCGTTGAATGAGCCAATCAGTAACATATATGCTTGGGGGCGCAGTATGTATGTCTCCAAATTTATCGCAAAGTTTCAATGAAAGCTGTTTACTGTCTCATCTGGCAAGAAACATTTTATGAATTGTAGTTTCGTGCATCATAAATATTTGCATAACCATTGTATGTAATTCGAAAAATCAGCGTTCTTAATTTAAAAATTCAGAAATAGTTGACTGCAAATTATTTATGAGTATAAACTTGGGAAAGCGTTAATTCGACTTTATATTCAATTAAAAAAAGCAATAAAAAATTTATTTGAATTAACGAATCACCTAACTTGGACAAGCGTGTTTTATTAAAGGGCTTTAGCCCGATTGTCCTATCAGTCTCGAAACGGGATTTCGCGTCATCTATTATAAATGGCTATATCACTTTTTAAATTTTTGCCACCAAATATTATTGCCTTGCATAATTTTTAATAAGTAATAAAGAATCTGCGTGTATGCATATATATTCCTCGTACTGTGAAAAAAAACACCTACAGCCATCAAATTATAAATAACGTAGAATATGTGCATATAGAAGCCGAAATTTTGAATTCCGAATTTTAGGTTTGACATTTTGTAAACTTTTAATGAATTTTTGATTAAGAAACTCAACTATGTGAAAGAAAACAGTAGCAACATTTATTATACAATAAAAATTTTAAAGTTATGTTGTTTTTAAATATGGTAAATTGAATTTTATGTGACGTAAGCGTGAAGAACGTGGTATTTAATTAATAAATTTAGATATTTAACACACAAAATGTTAACAATAAAAAGAGTAAAAACGTTTTGCAAGCCTTAAGAAAACTGAACAGTGTTATGATAAACTGAAAAAAGACTGAAAAAATAGAAAAAATGTATGCTAACTCTTAACACTGCATCTGCAACTCTAAATATATGCTGCTACGATGCCTTAAAAAGTTTTGTAATTTTGCTGTTCAATTGTATGTGGCGTAAGGGCGAAGAAAATTATGCTTAATAATAAAGCTAAAAAGACAAAAGGAAATGCGATAGAGGAGTAAGTGCAACAGCAGACTGGTAGACTGCGAGCTCAGCGAGAGGGCAAGGAAACCTTAAAAAAAATCGTTCTGGATGACCGTTAAAATCTGAAACTCATATTTTTTTAATTTTTATTAATACATTTGATTTAAATTTAAATGCATTATCATATGCATTTGTGCAGTTAATTAAAAGTGATTCTAAGACCCTATATTTAGAGCTTGATAAAAAATTGTTTGGCTTATTTGAGAAAGGTTTGCGTAATGGATATTCTATTAATTTTCAATAAACATTTAGTTACGGTCATTTTTGGATTCCGAGCGTTTTTACTAATTTACACACCTTGCATTATGTCGCTCCATGTTAAAGGCGCAATGTGGGGCCTAGAATTTTAATGCCACTGTAAAACTGCATCATATGTTTAGATCCTTGTTGTTCTAGGCTATATTAATTTTAATTTTTAAAGCATGTAAGGTATATTATGTAATGGAAATTTCAATATTGTGTTCCTTATTTATATGGTTGAGATGTATGTTCCATTTAACTACTTTTTATAATTCAATATCAAAGCTATCTTACTTGTTGGCATTTTAATCCAACTGTGTGAAGTACCATCGACCGATTTACTTAAAATAGCGAATGATGTGCAAGGTAAGATAAATCATTAGATTTCAAATAAGAACATGACATTAGATTTTAAGGCTTACAGTAATTTTTCAATTGCATATCTATACAATATGTACAGTATTGTATATTATACGCAATAAGGGTATGCAACTATGTATCGTAAACGATTAAACGTTTTACTCAAGTAAAGCCGCTTTACTGCTAATCACTCTGCCTTAGTTAAACAATCAAGCAAGGACTATATTATGTTGCTTTGTAAGATGTATTTTAATTTTAAAACAGTTATTTTTAAGTTTATTTTATTTATTTACAGTTATTTGTTTGGAACCCTTTCCTTTCAATTCTTTTTTCCTACTTACAAGTCCCTACCAAAATGAGTTTTTAGAATCGCGTTGAATGCAAATGAGTTAGAAGTCGTATTTAAAGGAAGTTCTGCTTACTTCAAGAAGAGACAGTGCTTAGCAGTCCTTATTGGCACGTGTTTGCCTTCTGGCTATTTCATTCTTGAATCTATTACGTTCGGCCGTATTGTACGTGCCAGTTGATAATCTCCAGCTAGTTTAAGTTAAGAGCCAACTACGTTAGATATTTGTGTCTAGTTTCGGCTGTGTCTATTTTAGTTAGTGTTAGTTTAGTTTCTTATTTTCTTATCCTAATTTAAAAGCTCGAGTAGAGGCTTTCTTGTAAGCAAAGGAAGGGTCCAACTGTTACTATTTCTGTGAGTAAATAAAAGGGTATTTTAACCCTTCTCGAGTCTACGTTGTCTACTTAAACTCAGCGAACAAAGTAGGGAGGAACATTATAGCTTTAAAATAGCAACTTCAAGACCGTAGTTATCCCTTGTCATTTAGGAACAGGTGCTTTCCCCCATCGCCCTAGTGCATGGCTCTCATTGAAATCAGGAGTTGTTAAATGAGATGCGAATCGTTCTTTTGAATTAACAAAAGTAGCGCTTTTATTTGACCTTCCGTTTTCTTTGTGTAGACTCAACGTTTAGCTGTTAGTTCTCGAATTTGCAATTCTGTTCTAAGGGAGCAAAATTGTGCAAACCGCATAAAGATCTCAAACCGCAAAAAGACCCAAAAAAGCTTAAGTAATAACTTCATTTAAGTAGGTTATTGTAGCATTCTACTCGGCGAAGGAAAAGGAAAATCTATTTCAACAGAAATTCGTATACCCAGGTACTTCAGATGTTTGAGAACAACAGATTTTTTGCCTTTATCAGTGCGAAAGAATTAATATTATGCTTTAGGAATGTAAATTGCGTATGATTTATAATGCATTTAAATCATAATTTTTATGATTATTTTCAGCATTACTCTTAACTTCTTCGTATTGCATACTTCGGTACAGAACCTGCGGTTTCTAAAATATGTTTTCGTATTTTATTTTTCTGACAGTTACTTTTATTAATAGACATATAGCATTTAAAATCATTAAGAAGTTAATCATTTAGTTTCTATAAAATCTTGAAGAGAGATTTTAAGTTTGGTGCATCGTAAAAAATTCCTTTCAATTAAGCTGCGTTTTAACATCTAAAGTTTATGCTGATTTAATTATCTATTTCACATTTATGCTCGAAAGTTTTTGATTTTTTCTGCTCCTTATATAAATGCTTCATACCAAATGCAGTTTTTGTTCTATAATATAAGAATGTATAAATAAGAATTAAACAATTCTCGCAGGCTGCTGCTTTGCAACGAACATTCTGGTAATTGTACATTAATGCAGGAACAGATTTTATAATTTTAATTTCACGTTTCTTAGGAGAAATCTAATTAATTACACGCATCTCGTGAATTATTTCTGTAGAGCTCATAAACACAATCTCTGCATAAAAACTGTTAAAAAATATTTGAGAATGCTTTAACTAAAATCTTTTTGTGAGTTAACTATTCATTTATTCATTTTAAGCACTTAGAATGAAAAGTAAATTTAAAGTGTGTCTAGAAGAGTTTCGAAAAGTTCACACATTTAATTTCATAACTTTAATTTCGGTAAACTGTACATGAAATATATCATGGAAAGCTACCCTAAATATGAGATAAATTGGGTGTTTCCAAAAAAGGAAATAAAAGAATTTAATATTTAAGCTTTAATACACAACTTTCAAAGAAAATAAAATACTCAGTAAAATTTAAGCATATCCGTAAACTTTCATTTAATTTCAGTCAGAGTAAAGTTTTACTGCGAGGATTTAAGAGAGTACTTTTAATAACAGAAGTTTTGAATTAGTCCTAAAACTAGTTTCAGCAACCTAATTAAAAATTTTTTTTTGTTTTTTCATAGAACGTTTTTCATAGAAACTGATCATACTGCATTCTCCCTGTTATAGCTTCAGTATTCAGTATTTACATTTAAGATTTAATAGCATTTTCAGGCATAATGAAATCTATCTTTTGACCCAATGCGGAAAATCATATAATAAGCGTGGTTCTCCGAACAATCTTTAATTATATTAAGGTTCAAATGTTCAATACAATAAAATCAAAATAACAAAAATCTATAGTGCTAGAAAATTTAACTGGTATTCGCATTATAATATACAGTAATAATCTCTCTTCTTACAATGCCAGTAATTTACAGTTACGTTCAAATTAATTTCAACACAAATAAAATCATAATTTTAATGAAATATAAGATTACAAAGCTTAATAATAAATTTGTATGACGTATTTCCTAGATTGAGTTTAAAAACTTGTTCCGCGCATTTTGCTATTGCTTTTACTGATTGTTCGTGCATTCATCTACCCGATCGTCATGTAACTAAACTATAAAGGTATTGGAAATTAAGAGATTTGTTGATATATTGGCTTTTGTTTTCAGCTTTTCCTTCAAATTCTCAGTTTCGTTAAAGATTCTTAGTTTGGATAAGTGAGTCTTCTGACCTTTCAAGGGCATATGTATTTGATGCATCTGAAACGCTGTTGCAAAATACTTTCTTCTGTTTATAGATTTATGAAAGAATTTGTATAGGTCTGCCAACAAAGTACTGATATGGAGCATTATAAAAAGCTAGCGGCAAGCTGTTTCTAACGAAGGAGGATTAAGTTTTGCTATGGACCTGTTAGTTACCTGAAATAAGTTCGATTAAAAAAATATGGCCTGATGTGAAAAAACATGGTTACTCATCACATTTGAAGGAACTTTGAAGAATTTAGAAATATGCATGGTTCTTGTCAAATATTGTCAAAAATCGGATGACTACAAGCTACTACGAATTAGGCCAGTGATTGAAGATGAAGATTTTCCAGCTAAATATTAACAAAGAAACTGAAAGACCCTTCTGGGTAATTTTTATTTATCTATTTATTTTATTAAACGCACTTTTGGAATAATTAGAACAAAAAATTTAATGAGAAGGAAACAGCCTAATAATCAGTGATGATATTTAAAAATTAATAAATTCTAACAGTTGGGTTCAAACAATGCACATTAATCATGACTTAAAAACATTAAATAGTCGTTAAGTCCTTATTCTTAAATATAAAAGGAAAATGAAGGTATATTTATTTTTCTTGGCAATAGTTGTGGGGACAGTTCTGTGTCCCCGAAGTAAAAAAATGGGACAGTTCTGTATCTCTCGTTCTATTCGGCCGATGCACAAAATTCAAACTGCGTTTTTCACGTCTCGAAAGCGCAGCTTAGGATATGTATTAGATTTACATATAGCATTGTTCAAATATAGGTATTTTGACACAAAATTGGACTTTTTCCGAAATAACATGCCAATTGTTTTCCATATTTCGATTCTACGACTCAAATTAGGCCAAATTTCCAAGTTTTGTAAAATTTGCACGAGTAGTTTTTAAACAATTAGCTCTCAAATTTCTAGCTCCTCAATGTTAATTTAATTTGTTATTTATTTATTAATATCTCTTTTATTATGAGACTTATATGATTCCTTCTTACACAGTTCGAAATTTAGGTTCATTCCAAATAAAATTCACCCATTTTTTATGATTTATTTTTACAATTTGTAATTTTAAATAATTTTTATAAATTTTTGGAAAAAAATTTTGGATTATGACCTATAAAATGTTTACAATCATCTTAAAGTAGATGCATTTCTAAGCATACCTGCAAAAAAATTAGAGCTTTTTATTCAAAATTTCTAAAGATATAGGTGAATTTATATATTGGCGCGTTTTGAAATTTGGCATATTTGTTGAAAGCGATAATAACGAAAATGTAGTTTACGCACTTTGTTAAAATTAGTATTTGAAAATAGAACGATGTGACTTTTCCCTCTCATTTACAATGTAAAAGGGCAGGAACGATGTGACTTTTTTTCCGCCCCTGCACAACGGAATGGAAGAAAAATAGGTTGCCACATATTAAGAAGTTCGCCAAGTGAAATTATGCTTGGCTCAATTTTACAAAATTTAATATTTAGGCATAATTTGAAACGCAGAATCGAAATATGGAAAAAAAATGGTATATTATTTCAGAAAAAGTCCGATTTTGTATCAAAATATCTATATTAGAACAAAGCTATATATAATACTAATATATACCCTAAGCCTCGCTTTTAAGACATGGAAAACACAATTTGAATTTCGTCAATCGGCTCAGTAGAACGGGAGATAAGAACTAACCTTTTTTTTTCGCAGTGTGCATAAAAGTGCTGAACATTTACGGAACAACTGGTAGCAAATTTCGTGAGCCAAATTGAAACGGTATATAAGCCCACTGCCCTACGAGGAAAAATTGCGGTATAAGCAGCTAAACATTATACCAACATAGATCTATATTTTCCCAATAAACTAACTTATAGTTATCAGCTCTTAATCATTTTTTCATCCTTGTTCCGAACGACGTTTCTGCGTATCGTTTTAACACATAAAGTACTTGAATAACATTTTAATATTTAATAAGCACCAAAGAAAAGTGAATAAGTTGGTATGATGGAGAAACGCCAAGAAATATTATAGCTAATATACGCATAATATATGCAAATGACTTTATTAATTAAAATTGCTTAAAATGCTTATGAAAGGAAAATAAAAGTATTTTATTTGCTTATTTTATTAACGTAGCTGGTCGCATTGTTAATAATAACCGTCATGTAACGAAAACCAAATATGTGTAAGTTCTATCCATTTTGTTCTAAGAGTTTTATGACAAAGTTGCAACAAGAAGGCATTCCAAGAGAGAGGTATTGAAGATGAAACATAGGTAAATCAAATGGAATGAAAGCATAGAGTATGAACCGCACTAGATAACAAACGTACTTTACTATTTTTGCAGGATTATGCAATGCATTATGTATACTTGGTAGACAAATTACAGTTCCTCAAATGGCAAATTACACGGCCTAACTGATAACGAAATCAAAGACCTTTTTCGCACGCCATGTTGTATAGATGATCAGAGGCCTTTTCTGATTAATAAACATAACGAAAAAACGAAAAGACGGCTTTATAGATGATTCTAAATTAAATAGATTGAGTAAAAGTCGTCAGAGTTGTTATTGTAGCCCATTTTAACTGCTGGCAGTTCCTTGATATTCTTTTCTAGTCCTTGTTAAATATTTTAATAATATTTTACTTAAATGAAGGAAATATTCAAAAGCATACTCTTAAATTCATTAGATAACGTATTGGCTTAATTTAATATAAACTGAGATGTTGCAAACGTTCATATTATTATTAAAACACAGAAATCTGAATTGATCATAACGAATTATCAATCAGTTATTAACCGAGAAGAAACTTTTTTTGAAACTCTCAGCTAGAAAATTATCATTTAGAATGTTTTAGTCAAGTAAATGTAATTTAAATTAATTTAAACTTAAATACTCTTTAAACTGTTTAAGATTAGTAAATTAGAGAGGATAGAATGCCTGAGGGCTAAACCATAATTGCAACTTAACATTACAGTAAAATGGTATAATTGTTCTATTTCTTTTATTAAGTAACCCATTTTTCCAACTGCAGAACTAATTTAAAAGGAAGAAAATCGATAAGAAGATAAATCCAGTGTTATAACTAGTTAGAAAATATCATAAACTAATTTTAAAAATAAAACAAAGAGTCAAATACAAAACGTTTCCCAAGCAGGGACAATTATTTTATTCTTATTAGACACAAGTTAATGAAAATCATGGCACCTTCTTGTTTGTAAAACCCCCAGAAAAAAATAGCCCAAGAAATAATAATATGTAAATAAACAAACGAAATAAAATAAAATTATCTTTATCGATACATTCATACATAAAGATCCGTAGATAAACACGCAGATAATTTTCGCAAGAACAAGTACTTAAAGGCTTTTAAGGAATTATATTTGGATTCTTTCTTTAGATTTATGTATGTAATTATCTTAAAATCATCATTATTCATAAATAATTCTAGCTGTGGGGACAAAATAATTTTTTATCAGCCTCTTTGTTAAACAACAGTATGCCAACCCATCTCTATCCGTTAACAGCAATGCATTTGTGTCCATACAAGACGTCAAGACTAAGAAAAACCAATAAAAGGTCTCATTAATTTCTTTTTTGTCGCGGACGACTAATTGGCATCGAAGCACATAAATATTTAATGTCGTCATTATGAAAATTGCTTATTCATTGAACAACGAAATAAATATCAGACGCTTTCTTTTTAAATACATTCTGTCTTTACCTTTTAGTAAATGAGCGTTGTAAGAAGAAATGAACGAGACAATTACTTCTCTCATATTTATTTAACAGTTTAAAATCTAGAGATATCCTCAATACAAGAGGCCTAAAGCAAATGTCAATAGGTCCGACAATCAGAACAGTGTTTTTGAGCAGAAATAAAGAATTTCGTATGTTCATTCCTTCAATTTAAGTTATTATGGGATATTTATATTCTCTCAGCAAAATCTTAGCTTTATCTGAGAACAAGTGTTATTATTGTCATTGCTGCGCACACAGAATCTTTGAGCGGAAAGGCCTATAGCTCATTAGTTATAAAGAACGACTTAAAAATTACTTTTGTCAGTAGTTATGGTCTATAAACAGCAGCGACAGCTGCATGACATGCACTGCTACCACTGATGCTTCTGCCGTAGTTTTGAAACAAAACATCTCAGAGACTGGGATCTAGAAATATCCTACGTTATTTCTTTACAACTTCTTTACAACACTAACATCCATGTCCGTTGTTGTGACTTATTTCAGTTGTCTGGCGGTAACATAATAAAAAAGTCCATAAATTTATAATGGCCACATTATAAATTTATGGACTTTGTTATGATTACATTTGCCATAGGCAGAGAAGCTTACATATGGCAATGTAACTTTCTTAGTTGGATCACAGTTTTGAAGAAGAAACCCGGGGATGATGATCCACGAGTCTCTCATCTATCTCTACTTACCGACAAACCATTCAACAGCGCTTTCGGTTCGCAGTGTGTTTTAAGTTCCTTAATGGCGCAAAGATATACAAGATCTGTCCCGAAAGTAATGCCCTCCATTTTCTTCTGCCGCGACTATCCGTCGCACAGCATTCTACGGAAGGGTGGTTGTGGTCTTGGAAACACAGCGCGGCCAGCGCCACTCGGCTCCGAGCTCCTGGAGAGTCACAGTGCCTGTTTCGGGGAACCCTTATGAAGTGCTCGGTCGAAATCAAGTTGAAAAAAACTCTCAAGCAGCGATACGCAAAATTTTGTTTCAAACTTGAAAAAACGCCGTTACAGATATTTGCGTTGCATTTGTCCTGATTTGTCCCCTCCCTTCTTTTTTTTGTTCCCGAAGATTAAAAAAATCCCTCAAAGGACAGCATTTGGGACCCTGGAGAACATCAAAGCAGCTATGATGAGGTTACTAAAGCTATGATGAGGACATCCCTTTGATGGGCTTCCAGGACGCATATAAAGCATGAAAATCGCGTTGGAACAAATGTGTTAAAACAGACCTTGTATTATCTAAGTCTTTTCTGAAATTCCAATCAAAGCCAAACGATGCGGCATCGAGCAACCTAACCACTACTCATCATGGCGGCATATTCATGTTTTAACAAGTATTCAAATACTCACTCTTCGGCATGACTGTAACTACCGCTGAAAGCATACCAGCTGAATAATAAGGTAAAAGTACAAATAATGAAAACAACGGAATTTTACTCTAAGTTATACAGGTATTGCCGAATTTCAGAATCAACTTTCGATACCAAACATCTACTATAGAATTCCATAAAATTTTAGATTTAATTTCTGTAGAGTCATATATATATGACCTTTAGAGATTTGTTCAAAGTTTCTCTAAAAATTTATACAGTTTATAAAAGTGCCATTTACAGAATCTTATGTAATGTGAATACAATCAACTAGTAACTAAAATATTATACTAAAAATATTAGGTCCAGTTTACAGAAAAATGGACCATAACTCTAAGGAATTCTAAATAAATGTCCTTATTCTAATTTTCTATGCAATATGTTTTAAAATCTTTTGAGTATTTAGAAATATCCAAAAATTTACAAAACGTTAATTTCAGATTAAACAGAAATTAAATTTCAGTTTAAAAAAAGTATACCTAAATTTTGAATTGATTTGTGATAGGGGGGATGAAATTTTCGTTTCCATGTTTGGCTGAATAGCAACGAGCTTTAATTAAGCTATCATTTCTGGTTGACAGTTCGCAAATTAAATATAAATTGCTTATAAAATTTTGGCTCCATGTTAATTATAAACACAAGATAATTTTTATCATTGAATTTTCCTGTACGGTGGGCAATGACAATAATATGTTTCCATACACACATCAGCTCTCATTCTTTAATGTGAAAATATCGCATTCCTCTTAGTATATTCTCTGCTCACACAGTGTTTCAGATTCACAAATCAATAACCTAACAGTGGCAAATTTCTTAAAAGCAGTTTACCTTTAGAATTCTCTAAGAATAATTAAGTGCTGAAAGAGTTTTCTTTTATATTCGCTATATCATTTATATTTGCTATGTTATGTCCTTAAAATTCAAATATAGAGGTAACATTTAGTGGCAGAATCTTTTTATTTGAAAAATGATTCGATACAAAAGTGAAAAGAAATAAAATTGAGGATTTAGGATAGCACATTCCATTGATTCATAACGAAAGCTCGTCATCATAATGAACTTATTCTCTTTGCCTTTAGTTTAATTCCAAGAATACATTTAATGCTTGTTGATGCAACATGTGGTTCTCAATCACATTCTTATTTTAAATACCAAATTTAAGAAGTTTTGGATTAACTTACAATGCATTTTTCTACTAAAGTCTGATTCGAGCTGCAAGTAAAGCATCACATTTGATTTATACATTTTAGCCAAAATTTAACTTGGTGTTCCCATTAATAAAAATTTCTTAAGTACTAAAATTTAAAAGTTAGGGATTATATTTTAATACGGTTATGGGTCTCAAGTAAAGTACCATTTCCAGTTGTCCAATAAGATTGTTATGTTGCTTCCTGTAAACTACCACTTTCAGTCATCTAGTTTTACCCAAATTTTAATCAACTATTTATATGAATGAAAGCGGGAATACGGAAACAGAAATTTTTGAATGCTTCATATAAGAATTATATACAAACAAATAGTCCTATAAATACAGACATCATGGTAAAAATAGTTAAAACATGTTGTGGGTATCCTAATTCATGCCTATTCACTGAAATCTCATCATCGAATATTTATGACTGAAAATATAGCCAACATTACTTATGCATACAGGTTGGCGGGAGAAAAAAATAATGAGTGTCTTTTTTTTCCTTTAGCAGAGTCGTCAAGTGCATGAGCATTTTTTGAGCTCAAAATTCTGCTAGTGTAAACAGGCCTTTGTGGGTTTCATGTGAAGCTCCCCTTCTTGTTGTCTAATTTTAAACAAAACATATCGTATTCTATATGTGAATGTAGAAAATTTATTTGTGACAATTTGGAAAGTGACAATTTTTGGAAGATTAATATAAGAATTATTGTGGACGGAAAAATTGCCCTACACAGACACATATACGTACGGGCACATAGATTTCATTGTAAAAATAGCCAAAACGTAATGTGGGGACACTAATGGATGCTTATTTGCTGAAAACACGCTATCAAATTTTCGTACCGAAAACAGTACCTCCCTTACCAGTACCTCCCTATGTATGAGGAATGTTCAAATGAAAGTGATTCGAGGGGTGTCTCCATGAGATGTGCAGAGACAGAAACGAGACAGATACATATATAGGAACAGCAATATTTAATAATTGAAATGCATAAAATATTTGTTAAAGCAAATCATCCATTGCGTTAAGGCAGGCGTCCCATTGCTTGGGAAGGTTACGAATTCCGTCCGCGAAGAATGATGTCGGCTGATCATGGAACCAGTTCATAACTGCAGCATTTACGTCCTCGTCGGACTGAAAGCGTTGAACCTGTAGGCTTTTCTTCAGCATTCCAAAGATGTGATAGTTTATGCAAATTGTACTTGCTAACGCTTAAGTATTTAAGTTGTGACTTTTTGCCGAGAGCGTAGTAGAAGGAGAGAGGTTGAGCCATCTTGCCACGAGTCTTCACGCGAGCTTGCGATCAGTTACTGTCCACCTTTAAGGCCAATGGTTTTTAATCCTCTTGAAAGCTAAAGACGTATTGTAGTTTTCCGCAGTTTGCGTACTACAGACGTAGTAATTTAAAAGGCCAGTCTTACTGATAATCATCTGAGTAAAATATTAAAAGTTAGCTCTTACCTAAATTTTATTTAGTTAGTAGTATTATATTTTTACGTTCAGACCACAAGTGGCTGGTCTTTGTATCCCGAAGTGCGGGAGCGACTGTGAAACGTGAAAAAAAATAAAGAGTAATTTTAACCCTTCTCATCTTGTCGTCTTCGCTACTCCATAGAACATTGTTTGCAGTCAACTGACTGTCCAGTCAGGACACGCTATGTTCGCCAAACAGATTAAAAGGAATACGAGTCCTGATAATGGTGCCCTAATGAGAAGACCCATGGCCGACTTTCAAGAGGAAGTTGATGAACCCGTGGTATCGGCCAAAATTCAGAAATGCCAGCTGCACCCTAGAAAGATTTGGGTACATCGTCCAGACCATGCGAGCATCAATGAAGCCAACAGCGAGCTTCGATGGAAATTCACCGGTGAATAACTTTTTGGAAAAATTAGATGTCTTTTTGGTACTCATGGACTGGGTACAACTTTATGTTGTACCCAGTCCATGAGTACCAAAAAGTGACTTTGGCTACTAGCGCTTTGAGGGGTCAAGCGCTTAGTCGGTTCAAGTGCATCGGAAAAAATCTCTTCGGCCAATCGGGAAGTCATACCTATTCTTACGAAAATTTCAAGACATCCTTAGTAAAGGCCTTCACAGTAGTAAGAAATCGTACGAAATTGGAAGCGGAACTCAGCACATACCAGCAAAGAATTGAGGACCTCTCAAGCTCCATTTTAAGAAAAATACAATTATTTAAACTCCTGTATGGAAGCGGCCGGATCCTGAAATCATGCAAGTAATTTTGCCTGGGTTAGACTCCCAGGTACAAGAATTTATCGATGCTTAAAGAAACATGAAAATTCAAAAACAGCCAGCGAACGTCGACAGTTCAAGAATAAGCCAGACAAAAAGTTTGAAGGCTAGCGGAAAGGCGCGGAAAAGAAGAAAGAAGACTTAAACTGAAACGAATATCTGCTGACGGGAGGGTGCGGAAATCCGAAGAACAAGAAAATCCCTCTACCATCAAGCTTAGTAGAGTTGAGAAAAATTTTGTTCTTCCGAAGATTGAAGTGTTAGTAAACAATATTCCAGCCACCGCCCTCCTGGATACAGGAGCTCAGTGCAGCTTTGTCGTAAAAGAATTTTTTAAAATATATTTTCGTCGGTATAGAATCTACAGTTCGGATACTACGATGGTTATAGGAGCATAGGGCGAAAGATGCAAATGTATAGGTAAAGTACTACTGTATATCCGCATCAAAGACGAACAGGTAAAAATTGTATTCCTTATTGTAAGTAATTTTCAAGCTAACATAATATTGAGAGTAGATTTTCTTTCAGCGTCCGAAGCAATACTCGATTTCCGTCAAGCATCACTTAAGCTGACCATGAAACCGGTACCAGAAGTGAAAGCGGACCCCCCTCACACATTGAATCTCGAATATCTACCAACTGAAGAGCAAGAAAAACTATGCCAAGTGGTAAGTGAACTTTTTACTTTGTTCAGTGACATTTCCGGATTTAAGCAAGTGACCAACCATGAAACAAATACGGGAGATTCACAGCCAGTTCGCCACAAGGCTTACCGCTAAGACAAGTCTGAAGAAAAAATTATAAAATAGCATATTAAAGATATGTTAAGCAAAAAGGTCAACACGCCCATCTCCAGTAATTATGGCAGCCTGGTTGTTCTATATAAGAAGAATAATGATTATTCGGTTACACACCCCAAAAGGTGACGCTTTGCAATAGACTACCGAAAACAATATATTGTTGCGAAAAATTCGGCGGTTGCGCCTGTATGTAAGCTTTCCGGCATAGCACTAGGGTTGCCATAAAATGGTGTATGGTAGGGTTGCTAGATTGGCGATTTATCGCCCATTTGGCGACCAAATCGGCCCATGTCCAATCCCATGTCCAATCGGGAAGCTTCTAGAATAACTTCCTGTCGAGATATTTCTCGAAACCTGTGGAACCTAAGAAAAAGCTATTACCCTTGCGTTTCGGAGAGCCGGGATTGTGAAGTGTTGCGAGCAGTGTGATTGAGATTGTGATTAGTTGTGAAGTAGTGTGAGCGTTGTGATTATTATGAGAATAGCTGCTTACTGTGAGTGCTAAGCTACGCGAGAGTTTTGTGAACGGAAAGCAATCGAGATAGTGCTTTGCCGTGAAGCTATCTGTACAAGTATAGCTTGACAGTGTATTGGTGATTGTTCCACGGTGTGTATTATAAGTTTAGTGTTGCCGTGAAGTTACATTTACAGTTACAGCCTGAAGCTGTGTTGCTGATTGTTTCAGCGTATTTATTGTAGATTTTCGACGATTTTAAAGGTAATTTTGGATTTGTGCTGTAAATAGTGATTCTTGTAAATAAATTGTGCTTTTTACTGTTCTGCATCGTGACTTCATCCGATACTCTCAAATCCACGAACCCGTATAACGCAACAACAACAACTGGTGTCAGAAGTTGGATTTGAGAGTGAATGCCAGTCACCCGTCTACAGGAGAAAGCAATGGCGGAGGAAATGAAAGCTTTGATGGACATGTTAGCAGCTCTGAAAGCTGGACAAGAAGAGATGAAACAAGAAATGAAAGCTGGCTATGAAGAAATGAGAGCCGAGATAAGAATTGGCTATGAAGAGATGATAGCTGAGATGAAGGCCGAGCGCGAAAAGAGGAAAGTCGGCCGAGAAAAGGTAGGAGAGCAACTGTAACAGATGAAAGAGGAGCTTGCAGAAGAAACTGGAGCCATAAAAGGAGATGCTGAAATCACGAAAGTGGCATCTGAAGAATCAGATGATGAAGAAATGAAATGAAGGAAGTAGCTGGTAGAGTATCTGAAAAAGATCCAGAAATTATGGATGAAACATTCAACGGGATGAAAGAAAAAGAACGAAAACATGAAGAAATAAAAGACGGGAACGAAGATTTTGATGCTCAAGTGCCTGAAGTAGAAGAAAATGAAAATGCGACTGTCAAGATCATAGAAACTGATAATGTAGTTACGAAGTCGCACTTAACAAGCATTGAACGATCTGATGAGATGTGTTCACATGTTCACATCACATGTTTATGTGATGCTGAGAAGGAAGAGGCTGATGTACAATTTACGCGGAGTGCTCAAGCATTGCAAGAAAATTTACCCACTTCGCAATCCATGTGCGTGTCTCATAGTGCAGATTGTGCAGACAAGGACTTGATTCTAAACCAGGATAGTTCTGTTTGTGAAGGATCGGATTGCATTCATGACCCTGGTGCAAACTTCGGAATTGGTTCCCAGGAAACGGAGGAAAATAAGCATGTAGCAACTACTAAAATTACCAAGGTGAACTGCACACACGATGCGAATAAAATACAGATTGGCGAACGAACTGTTTCAGATCTTCCTGTGCAAGAAAAGTCTGAAAGGACTGAATCTTCAGACTGTGATAGGAAAAACAGAAATACACCTGAGAACTGCAGTGGAAAAGTATTTGACCCGGGTATAACTCTGAAAAGCCTATGACTAAAAGGTACTGGGCTCTCTGGGACTCACTTCACCTTCGAAATGGAGTCTTATATCGACTGTGGGAAAGCGACGATGGAACTAATAAAAGATGGCAGCTATTGCTTCCTCAAAACCGAATACCTGATGTCCTGAAAGAAATACACAGCAGTCCAACAGGAGGGCATTTCGGCTATATGAAGACATTAAACAAAGTTCGAGAGCGCTTCTTTTGGAGTTCCGCAAGAAACGACGTTGAGAAATGGTGCCGGTCTTGCGATGCCTGTGCAGCCAAGAAAGGACCAAAGGAACGCTGTCGCGGAAGAATGCAGCGATACAACGTTGGAGCGCCTTTCGAGCGAATTGCCCTTGATATACTGGGACCTCTGCCATGGACTAAAGATGGCAACAGATACATTCTAGTTGTCATGGATTATTTTACGAAGTGGCCTGAAGCATATCCAATTCCAGACCAAGAGGCTGTCACTACGGCTGAAGTCCTGTTGCAGAACTGGGTATCTAGATTTGGAACTCCCCTCCAGATTCATACCGACCAAGGCAGGAACTTCACTTCGGCTGTGTTCAAAGGACTGTGCGACTTATTGGAAATAAAGAAAACACAGACCACCCCGTTACATCCGCAGTCTGACGGCATGGTGGAGAGATTTAACCGCACAATCTTGAACCACCTATCGCTTATGGTTTCCAAGAACCAAGAAGACTGGGATCGTAAGCTGCCCCTGTTCCTGCTTGCTTACCGTAGTGCCGTCCACGAGAGTACCGGCTATTCCCCTTCTCAAATGCTCTTCGGTCGTGATCTCCGTCTTCCGAGTGACCTGCTTTTCGGCCGTCCTCCGGATCTACAGTCCTCTCCTGAGAAGTACGTTCAAGATCTTCAAGCCCGGTTGGAAACGATGCACAGGTTTGCTCGAGAACGAATTAACATCTCGACGGACAGGATGAAGAAGAGGTACGACGCAAGAGCGACCGAACATAAGTTCCAGGAAAACGACAAGGTTTGGCTATGCAATCCGAGCCGTCGTAAGGGCATTTCTCCCAAACTGCAATCGCATCGGGAAGGTCCCTACACAGTCCTCAACAGACTGAATGATGTCGTAATACGGATCCGTAAGTCTCCCAATTCCAAACCTAAGATTGTACATTATGATAGGTTAGCTCCATACTATGGCCATAGTAATTAGTGAGAGTTATGTTTGTTATGGGTACCCCGTATTTCGTAATGGTTTTATGTTTAATAGTATAGTTTAAAATTGTTATGTGTTTAACTTATGTATATAATTTGTATATAATGTAAATATTTGTTTCTTTAGTTATGTTATTTGTTTGTTTTATTACCTTTTGTATGTATCGAATTATGCTTCTGATCAAGGATTGTACTGCCCGGGACGTGCAGTCCTTGGGAAGGGGCAGTGTTGCGATAAATTCGGCGGTTGCGCCTGTATGTAAGCTTTCCGGAATAGCACTAGGGTTGCCATAAAATGGTGTATGGTAGGGTTGCCAGATTGGCGACTTTATCGTCCATTTGGCGATCAAATTGGTGATATCCCATGGTCCAATCGGGAAGCTTCTAGAATAATTTCCTGTCGAGATATTTCTCGAAACGTGTGGAACTTAAGGAAAAGCTATATAAACCCTTGCGTTTCGGAGAGCCGGGATTGTGAAGTGTTGCGAGCAGTGTGATTGAGATTGTGATTATTTGTGAAGTAGTGTGAGCGTTGTGATTATTATGGGAATAGCTGCTTACTGTGAGTGCTAAGTTACGCGAGAGTTTTGTGAACGGAAAGCAATCGAGATAGTGCTTTGCCGTGAAGCTATCTGTACAGTATAGCTTGACAGTGTATTGGTGATTGTTCCACGGGGTTTATTATAAGTTTAGTGTTGCCGTGAAGTTACCTTTACAGTTACAGCCTGAAGCTGTGTTGCTGATTGTTTCAGCGTATTTATTGTAGATTTTCGACGATTTTAAAGGGAATTTTGGAACTGTGCTGTAAATAGTGATTCTTGTAAATAAATTTTGCTTTTTACTGTTCTGCATCGTGACTTCATCCGATACTCTCAAATCCACGAACCCGTATAACGCAACAATATATAGCGTTACTAAGTATCCGATTGATCCCTTACCCATTATTGAGGAAATCTTGCAAAACATAACCTTCACTAAATACATGATGACGTTAGATTTAACATCTGGATATTTTCAAATCGGCGTAAAGCCTGAAGACGTACATAACACGGCGTTTATAACTATGTCTGGCACTTATGCATTTTTGCGTATGCCGTTTGTCGTGGCAGGCGTGCCAGCAACAATTCAATGTTGTATGGACATTGTTTGAAGACCTGTCCTTGGGAAAAGCACTTTTATTTACTTAGATGACATTATTGTTACTAGTGATAATTTAGAACAACACTTTAAAGACTTAAAAGAAGTGTTTTCATTGTTAAATGAGGCCGGTCTAAAAGTTAATGCTAAAAAGTGGAAATTCTCAGCCACAGAATTACGTTATTTGGGGCATAAAATTTTCCCGAAAGTCATCGAAACCGACAAATCAAAAAGAATTGCAATTATTTGCAGCCACATACGGTAAAAAAATTGTCTTCTTTTCTAGGGCTCTGCTCATACTATAGGTCCTTTATAAAGGATTTTGCCACCATTGCCGAAACGTTATTAAAATTAAAACAAAAGAAGGCAAGATTTTTTGTGGACAACCGAAGCAAACACCTCTTTTGAAAAATTAAAACAAGCGTTAACGCAGGCCCCTATATTGAAATTTCCCGAAAATGATGAAAATTCAAAAATCGAGGCCGATGCCCCCGATTATGCCGTCGGGGCAGTTCTTTTCTAAAATGGGCAGCCCATGGCATTCTTTAGTCGTACTTTATATGATACTCAAAGAAATTATTCTGCGACAGAAAGGGAAAGACTTGCGGTTCTGTTAGCGGCACTAAATTTCCGAGTCTATTTTGAAAGTTCTCCAGTAACGGTCTACTCTGATCATGCGGCGGTTGCTAGATTATATTCAGGAAAGAATCTATCGCCAAGACTAATAAGATGGGCAATTAAATTACAAGAATATAATTTGATAATTAAACACACGCCGGGGAAGGAAAATGTGGTAGCAGATGCCCTGTCAAGAATCAAGATAGATGAAGAAGGGAATAGTGTTAAAGTGGCAATGCTTATATCCCAAATGATACATTTCCGTGAGACTGTAATAACGCAACTGGGCAAGGATCCAGAATTTAAAAATATATACGATTATTTAAGAGATCCTGAAAACTTTAGCCACCAAGATATTGTGGCGATAAGAAATAGGGCGGCCATTACGAAATGATAGATGGTCTATTATTTTATACGAAAACCACGAATAATGAAGATGAAATACGACCTGTTATCCCAGCTAGTCTTAGATTAAATATATCACAGGAATTACATAATTCGCCCCTGACAGCTCATGGTGGTATTCGGAAAACCATCCAACGCGTACGCGAAGCAGTTTATTTTCCTGAACTGCAGAAGTTAAAAAGGGCGTATGTCCAGTCTTGCCCAATATGCCATGTAGTTCATTATGTTAATTTCCTTCCGGCCGGGTGTCTAAATAGCATCAAATCAGAATTTCTGAATTAAATAATTGACGTGGATTTATTAGGCCCTTTCCTGAAAAGTCAGTTAAATAAAAGTCGGTATCTCCTTGTTATGCTTGACCATTTTAGTAAATGGACCGAAATTGTTCCCCTAAAACGAGCCTCTGTGAAATGAATTACTGATTATATTTTAAATAAATATATTTTAAAATACGGAGCGCCATTAAAAGTTATATCGGATAATGGTTCTCAATTTTTAGGCAATATTTTTGAAGACATGTGTCAAAAACTGGACCTATGTCATTTAAAAATGATACCGTATTGTCCGCAATTAAATAGAGTGGAACGGGTCAACAGAATCATAGTTAAAATTATTCGTAGTTATGTTAAAATTTTCATAAAAGCTGGGATAACTATGTCAATAACTTAGCTTTCGCCCATAGGACCACCAAACACGACACGATGGGAAAAACTCCTGCTGAGTTACTCTTAGGCAGGAAGATAACCCCACTGGACAAATTGTTTTATGTTAAAAAAAAGGGCACCTGAATTTCAAATGGCGGATAAATAAAAGTTAATTAAGGAGGCAAGGGAAAACACTGAAGTATCACACAGAAAACAAAACTTTATTATGATATGAAAAGACGGGAAGTAACTTATAATGTGGGGGATGAAGTATTAAGTTGAAACATTCACTTTCCTCATTTCCAGAAGATAAGGTAGCCAAGTTTTGTCCACGGTTTGAAGGGCCGTTTTCTATTGAGAAAATAACCCAGGGAGTGGTAGTTTTAAGAGTTAAGAATGACGGAAACTGGAAATATTGATAAAATTAAGCCGTACCGTCTCCAACAGGAGGAAGAAGGAAATTCTAACAGTAAGAAGGGCTGCAGTCATAGCACCTGTGAGGAAAGAAATAGCGAACCGATAGAAAGGATCCTATGCAACAAGTGTCCACAAATTGACCCGGGCAGGCCAGCTGCAGACTCAAGGCAACAACGAAAGTTCGAACAGCAAACAGCCGGAACTCCGGAACAACCGACTAGAAATGTCGCGACGCCTTCAATGATACCGCCCACCAAGCGACCATTACAACAATCGGAGGAAAAGAAGGTCTGCAAGGGTCAAGGGACACGTCCCAAAAGAAAATAGCAGGACGAGGACCGTGATGTTCAGCCCCGAGCCAGACGTCTATTGAACCAAACTGCTGTGTTCGCAACATTTCAAGATTGGCGGCAAGACGCATGGCTGAATATCACAAAGATAAGTTACAACATTATGTTACTTTGAAATTTTAAGTTAATTTTTCATTCTTACTGCCCAAGTGGCAGAATTTAGGGAGACGTTTTGCCTGATTTGAGGTCTACCTTTGTGGCCAAAAATGCGAGAAATGAGTTTTACCTATTTGTTGCTATGTTTTTGAACTACTCGCGAGTAATCTAAAATTATTGTATAAAGTGTAAATACTTGAGCATTGTAAAACATTTTGTAACTGTAGAAGAAAAGTACCCTAACATTCTAAAAATATTGTATAAAGCTTTATTTAAAAGATTCTGTTAAGAAAAAACATCTTAGTCTGAAGGACTTGTGAAATGCAATTGTTAAATGTAAAAGAAACAGCACTTGCTTTCAGTAGGAGAAAGTTAACTGTACGTTTTCAAATTTGTAGAATTAATGGCATGTTAATGTGTTCTTATATACATGTGAACTGTTCCGTTAAAATTCAAGAAGTACTGTGATATGTTAAAAGGGGAAACATTGTATAAATGCCAAATTTCAAAACTTAATGGTATGACTGAAAAAACGCGTTACGCAGTGTGAATATGTGCTAAATTTGGAATGAACGAAGGTAGTTAGGCTCTTTATTTTAGATAGTACCTCAGGGTTCTGAGATGAATGTAAGGTGTGTTCTGAGGTGAAGGAATCGATAAGAGACAACAAATTCCTCTTTTTAGGTAATGTAACAGATGAAGAATAATTGTCCCTGGAAAAAATGTTGTAAAACTGCTTTTTACATGATTTCTAGGTTAGAAAGTTTTAGTGAAGAATTTTTGCAAAAGAATGGCCTCGCGTTCGACTATCAAAAGTTTTCAACAGGTTCGTTTAGACTTTTCAAACTTATTATCTCTGGCGGGAAGTATGCAGTGATCATAAGTCTGACGAACGTTCATTTTATTTTAAAACTTTGCTATCATCTCTTATTTTCCACTTTCGGCCAGAATTAACGCGTGAATATGTTTATGCAAATTCTACTTGCTAAAGCTTAAGTATTTAAGTTGTGGTTTTTTCTCAAGGGCTTACTTTGTATCCCGAAGTGCGGGAGCGACTGTGAAATGTGAAAAAGAAATAAAGGATAATTTTATCCCTTCTCATGTTGTCGTCTTTGCTACTCCATAGGACATAGTTTGCAGTGAACTCACTGTCCAGTCAGGACACGTTATGTTCGTCAAACAGATAAAAAGAAATACGAGTCCTGATAACGTCACAAATCTTTCGATGTCGATTTGCCTTGATTGCCGTGTCAATGTCCGTATTTAGCCTATCTGTCCCAACCTTGTGCGCCTTACCGGGCCTCGACAAATTCTTTATCTTCTGGCGACCTTCGCTAAGCATTCTCGAACACCTCGTCACCGTGAACTTCGACAGACACGTGTCTTCTTACACAGCCACCATTCCTCGATGAATGTCCACCGGCTTATACCCTTCCAGTGTTAATATCTTCCAGTGTTAAAACTGATCCGTTTCCGACGCAGTTGCATCCACACCAGCCATTTTTTGAAAAAGTGCCACGTTATTACGACTGAAATTAGCATACATTTTCTTACGCACACTCATGCGTGGTACATACAGCTTCTTTATCATGTTTGTTTCACGAAAATTCAGTGCAAACCTTTCGTATGCGGCGCTTCGAATAACTTTTATTTGAACACGCCTTATATATAGTTTGGCAGAAGGCAAAAATGACATTTTTTCATGCCGAGACTCTTTAATCATGCATTAAGTTGAAATTCTTAATCTTTTATTTGATAGCCGATGGTATGAAATTTCATTTGCTAATGAATGAAATTTTAAAAGTTATTTTTCTGTAGGTACATCTCAACACTTTTCTGATATGGTTATTTTTAAATATGTACTAACTAAAATAATTTTACTGCTTTTTGAGTATCGTATATTTTTATGTTTAAAATACGGAATTAATAACTTGATTGTTAAACATTTTCAAAATTTCACGAAGTCATTCATTAAAACAGAAAAAAGTCATGATTAACATAAGTTAAAAATTCATCTAGTGAAATTTTTGGGATTCAATTTAAAAATTAACGTCACGGTTTTAATTCGAATAACTCAAGAAAATCATTTTTTATTATAATAAAATTTACTATTGCTGTATAACTTGAACCTTAAAGTCAAACTATGGGGAAAATTTTGCAAGCCATTTGAGAGAGGAATTGGTATTGCATTAAAATATGTATGTCTGAGCAATGAAATATCTAAATCTAACATATATCCTAAGTTCCATTTTCAAGGCACGAAAAATGCCTTATAATATTTGTCGTCTGACCAAACAGAACAGAAGTATAGACCTGATCAACTTTCATCTGTTTACTTATTTATTTATTAACTTACTTTATATCCCAGTCGCCATGATTTACTTCAGTAGCTGGGCAGTATGCTGTTCTTCACTTTAGAAGTCAAACGATTTCTAGTAAAGTCGGAATTTTTTGGTTTGGAAAGCCCCTTCTTATTCACGCTGGCTAAGGAACACATTTCAGATATATAACATTTAAAGGTCTAAGTAGTAATCTTGGTATGGGAAAAGATTTAGACTGTCCCTTAGTATCTATATTCGGATGACATGTGATTAGATGGAACTAAAGGGGCAGTATTAGACCATCTCTCACTATTAGCCTTCCGAAGTTTGAAGACTAGGACCAAATGTGCTTTTATTCCTGCCAACATGTATCAATGTAGTTTATAATGAATGATCCTTGGGCGTGATTTGCTTCTGTATTTTTCTATGAACTACCACGGGACATGCCTTCTTAGGAGAACAATACTTGGAAGACCAATGTTCCGTACCTGATAAGTACCAATTTATGTTGAGTACCTTTTGTACCCTAGACAAGTTAACCAATTCAAATTATGCTAAAAATAAATTGTTTTCCAAAATTTGTTCAATATGATCAGTAATTTATTTTTCCTTGCTACAAGAAGAGGAATCCTCATAGATTATCTATGACAACCCAGCTAATCGTTTAAGCCAACTGCAAGAAATTCACATTGATGAGTGGATCGTATAGTGGTATTCTGAGTAAACGCGTTTGTTTTACACCCGGGAACGGCCGTTGGAAAATGGCTTGCAATGGTTATCAGGCTCCCTGTCAATTAAAAAGAATTCATTCTAAGTTTATGACACCATAATCAATGATATACCAAATATAGCCTCCAATATATCTAACATATCTTAACTAAAATAAAGGAAACAACAAATAAAAGAAAGAAATCACTTAATCTCTAAAGGATTATCATTTATTCCGTTACTTTTAAATTCTGACATATCAATTACAAGGAAATCACATTTATTTTTATCTTTATCTCTATCTTTATCTCCCGCGAGGAAAAGGAAAGGGAAAAAATATAACCTTTTGTTCTTAATCATATAATTATACCCCTATCATTTTCCTTTATCAATACCAAAGTTTTACATACATTACACTCAAAATATTGGCCAAGAGTTCCAAAATGTTATCTCTATGGTATCGCACTTGGCGAGAAGATTGATGAGGTGAACGGAAGAAACGGATTCTCAGAGTCCTTGACAGTCTAACCATAAAGGGAGCAATTTCTCAAAAGGGATATAGAATGGGAGAGTAAAAAAAACTTATCTTAAATTACAGCATCACCCTGAGGCTTGGTCTCAGCAGAATGCGGGTCCCTGGCGCATCTCTTCCTTCGGCCATCCGCTGGAATTCTCAGTAGAACATAACCAGGATTCACGGCTCATCGGATTACCTTCCGAACACTCCTCGAACTGGCAGCAGGGGGTCAGGTTTGGTAGTTCAAGAGGACGATCCTTTTATTCTGAAGAGCCGACATTCGGTGGACCCACGGACGAGACAAGCGCCGCAATCAAATCAGGGGCTACTGCGAAGTAAGAAACCCAGCAAGGAAAATTCTAAAACTTCCAGCCATAACTCCAAGCTTTTGAGCTTCCTTCAACTCGCTAAAAAATATACACGACTTCAAGAAACAGTAGACAGGTGACGAGCGTCTAAAAAATTCTCCCTTCCACTTTGGGGTTTCAGTCAAAAGTCACGAACAATCAAAAATACTGGCTCCCGTTAACTAGCAGTCTAACATCTCAAAAATCTTTACTCCTCCTTCGGAGTTCCAGTAAAAAGTAACGAACATTCAAAATTCTTCCCTCAGCTCTCCCAAAAATACGGGCTGCCAGAAAACCAGAATTTCGCTCACTTTCAAGGACCAAAAATTCCAATTTTTCACCCAAACCGACGAAACAGTCAACTTCGCATGCGCGACCAGCCAACATTCCGGTCAGAACGGTCTCTTTTTCTTCGAAAATGTCCATTATCCTACCAAGAACTTGAAAACAGCAACCCTTTAAATTCTCTTACGTACACCCTTTTCCCACGGCAACGAAAACAAAGAAGATCTTTGTAGAACATTCTAAGATGACTCATCCTTACCCGAACCACAATGACACTGCAAAACTTCGTTCCTCACCAATCTTTCCACCCACGAAGAAACGCCATAATTAAATACAAGGATATAATATTGAAGCATTATATATATAATTATATATATATATATTTCAAACAAAAATATAAATATTACCAAACTAAAATATTAATACCTTAATTAGTAATTTAGATAATTAAATAAGATTCTGATTTTTCTAAATGAAGGAAATAATTAACTTGAACTCTTTTTTTTTTGAATTTGCAGACAATCATCAACACATTTCCTACATAACAACAGCAGACGAGCTTAAAAGACTTTCATTGGTTCCCCAGAGGAAAATCAAGAGGCAATGAATACGAGATACAATGCGAAAACGATACACAAAGAGTTCAAAGAGGAAGAACTAGTCTAATTTTTTAACCCTGAGCATCGTCAAGCTATTTTACCCAAGTTGTTAACATCCTGGAATGGCCCTATCATGCGAAGAGGTGTCTGAAGGATGTGGCGGTACATTTAAGAAGACTGTACATTTCGGAATATACATTCAGAAAGAATCCTTTAGGGTACAGAAAACTGTATCTAAAGTGGTGCACTATAATAAACTGGTATCTTGTTGCGGTAATAAAGATTAGTTTTTCCTGATCTTGGGATTTGCACTAGCCGGTGATTGCAGTCCTTAAGATAGGGGCAATGTGTTAAATTTGTTCCAATATGCGTGTTTATTTCGCGCATTATGTTGCAGATCTTAAAATTTGGATTCTGTGAACATTTGAATTATAAACACAGCTCAGTTTGAAACTCAAATATGAAGAGAAAAATCTCCTGATGGGGTCTCGGCGGTAATTTCTATCATCATGTTTGTAATATTTGGCAATTTCGTTCATCATTTGGCAATTATATCAGGTAAATTTAATAAACATATTTCTTACGGTATACATTACTTACTTAGAGCAATGTAACGCCTTTTTAATACATGCACACTTTAATTAAACTATACGTCTTTCTATTTCCTCTGAAAGAATGATTTCATATCATACACTAATTGCATTTTGACACTTGTAAAGAAAATTAATTTTGTTGCGCGAAGCGTATAATCTGAGAAGATATTCTTTACTAATAATTAACAAAGAATAAAAATTAATTATAAAATTAACTACTATTGTAAAATCATCTGCTGTGTTTGATATTAAAACTGTTGTTCAATGAACAAAATTTCTCTGAAAATGAAACAAAACCATTAAAATAAATTTAAAATTTTATTTCCATATCAGGCATTAATAACAAGATATAAGGGGATGTGATAAAAAATTGAGAATTTATTTTTAAATTAGAAATTTGCAAATTGCTTTCCTTTTACATACTTGCAGAAATGTAATTTTCTATTATATAAAGGTTTTAAAGAATGAGAAACAAAAGTTTTAATTAATTACTGCGCACTTATATATATAAAATATATAAAATATCATCTTGAAGTTTTAATTTTAGAATGTAATGGAACCAGAATCATCGATCAAAGAATAATTAGATTCATCATTCAAAGCTGACAAATTTACCAGCTCTTTGTTTAATAGAGCAACACATACGATTAAATATTTGATCAATCGCTTTAATAGATGGTTAAGTTACTAAGTATTTAAACACGGCAATTTAGAAATAATAGATTTGATCCTTTTCACTTAAAGTAATAGCAGAATGCTAAGAATTTGAATCTGCAGTTGTGAATTTCGGCTAAATATTCATACTTATCTATATAGCTACATATACTTACCTACATAAGTATCTCAATTTCGACTTACTGACTATATGTAGTATCTCAGTATCTACATATAGTCATTTTATGTAATAAAGGAATTTCGCAAAAACTGTATACGAATGGCGATTCAGAATGAAATTTTCTGATTTAAATCAAATGCCATTATTAATAAACTATTCTAATTACTACTCTCTAATTTTTAAACAATATGTTAGTGGCTCTTATTTAAGACGATGCTATGATTCTGGGTTGACAACTGACAGATATGTCAAATAATAGTCGACAGAAACTGCGAAAACAATTTCTTGCATTCAAAAGAAATAGTGATTTAAAGTAAATAACAAGTATGATTTTAAGTATTTCACATATATCATAAGCAGTTTTTCAGAATAAGCACAAAGTCTTTATCTGATACAAAACTCTGTTGGACTGCTATGTACTCCTCTAAAGGCATCCGAAACCCGGGATCTTGGAAATATCACCTGCCATCAAAATGCTTTTCCATCAACCGTTTTGAACTTCCGGTAAAGCTGTCGTTTCGGAGATGGAGTGAGTTCCAGAGAGCCGAATATTATTTGTCTTAGGACTACAGATCAGAATGTTCTACCAGGTACGTCTTCTATTTGCAAGGAACGGCATTGACACGTTCCGTGATGAAAAGTCCATTGTTGCGGCCACTCATTGCAGAGCTCTGAAGTGCTTTAAAATGAGGCTTCTCAGTAACCAGCAACTTCCGCTCCGCGAGATGACCAGTAGTTTGTTTCCTAAGTCTTTGCTGGAAAGCGGTTTTCTTTTCATGCCTTGGGGTGTTCAGAACTTCCAGCACTTTTCGTTAGGTTTCTCGTCATTCCTGTTCCTTATCAAAGCACTGACTTGTTTGGTTAAATCATGCAGACGATCAGTCACTTCATCCACTGGCCCCTGGACTTGAGCAGCTCTGGATGGGTGGCGATCTCTACGAGTTGCTTGCTGGGCTGACTCGATTTTCATGTTGTACACTACAGCGCTTTTTAAATCCTTGACATTCGCCATTCGCAGGGCTCGGGATCCCGGATGCCATCGACGAAGTACTGCAGGGACAATATCTCAATTGTTTCTGATTGACAGTCCAAAAGGCGTGATAAGAGAGACTTTCAGCATCCCTGCGAGCTCCTGGAGTGTTTTCCTAGGCTTCTATTGGCGAAATTTTAACTGAAGTCTGCTATAATCTTTTAGACACTTCTCACCGAAGCGCAGGTCAACACATCGGATAGAGCTTTGAAATCTATTCTCTGGTTTTTGGGAAGACTTCGAAGGATATCATCTGCCTGTGCCCTCAGAGAAGCGGCGAGATGGCAGACTTTAACTTCGGAATCTCATCCATTTGCATTTGCCATTACAGATAACTGCGCCTTGTACACTTTCTAGCACGTCTTTCCATCGCATGCGGCTAAATTTAGAGAGAGACAGGATATTTGAATTTAAATACGTTAGAATTGTGACCAGCTAAAATTACGTATTACTTTATTCTGTTAAATTTCTTGGCAAAAGGAGCAGAAACGCTGTCACAAATTTCTTGTTCGATTGTAGAAACTCTTTTTATGATATGTTGTCGAACAGCAAAAACTCTTTCTACGATTTGTTCTTTGGCAGCAGAAACTATCCTTCGAATTTCTCCAAATCTGTCTTTCGCCTTGTCTATTCTGCCTTCCATAGTCTCAAATTTGTTATCTATTATGGCAGAAATTTCTCTTTTCATTTTCTCTTGACTTCTTTTAATCCTTTCTTAGCCCACTTTCAACTGTTTTTTAAAGAATTCCAGCCCGCTTTCACCTTTTATTTTACGGATTCTTGGCCCGCTTTCATCTCTCCCTTGAATGAAGCAAAGGCTGCCATTGGCTGTCTTAATTGCTCGACCATTGCTCTTTTCATAACATACAATCCTAGATACTTAAAAGTGTTGCACACAGAATCGATCATAGCTTTAGAAAATGTATTTTACAAAAAAAAACACTTCACAGTTCTGGAACTTTCCACGAAAATACTCTTCTCAGGATCACAGAACACAATCAGTATTTACAGTTCAACCTACCAAAAATGTTCAACACAATGCAATGCAAAGCGCAGTTAAACGACGAAGCTCACACGGATCTCTCTCTACTAGGAACTCAGCTTTGAGAAACTGATTCGTTCTTCGGTCTAATATAGTTTTTCCTAGGCCGCCAAGAAATCTCTAGTATCTTTTCAAAATTACTGGAAGATATATGAGGGCCGGATTCTGTTAAATTTAGATATAGGGATTAATTAAAGTTATTCAGTTGGAATACCAATGATGATGTCAGTTAGAATACCAATGTTTTAACCATTTCTCGCCAAAATTTGCGACAAAAATTAGTGCCAAAACCATGGCTAGCTTGGCGATATTTCGCCAATTTCGCAGGATAGCCTTCTACCTCATTGTTAAACAGACGTTCCCCTTGCAATCTTATTTTTTCGGCAGAGTTTCGTCTTTTCAAGCATTTCATGTTAAATTATATAAAATATACAAAAATTTCACACATAATTTCACTAAAATTATTTACATATACACATAATAAAATAGAATAAAAATCTGCCAAAAATCCCAAGTTACTTTCAAAGAAAGAGCAAACAAATAACATGAAACGTAAACTTGACAAAGAATCTTGGAAGTGAAAATAAAACAAAAATAAAACAATAAAATAAATTACAAAAGTTGGTAATTTGTCCTTTTTCAAGAAGTTAAGATAATTGTCAGGAAAGCCAAGCAACGTTTCAGAATATTTGGATGTATTCGGAAAGGAATTCTTATAATATTAATTTTTTATCTCAAGTTAAAAATTAATATTATAAGAAATTTAAAAAAGTATTCATCAAAATATCATCTGCCTCGACGCTGCTCGAAAATATGAACTTTAATTTTGTAAAATATTAAAATCTAAATCACATAGCCTGAAGCATTATGCAGAGTAAGAGAATAAGTTTCAATTCTGTATCAAAGTAATGAACTGTGTTTATAAATTATAATGAAGAACATTTTAATATAACACAAATTATAAATTAAAAACCAATAACATGGAGTCCCAATTCAACTAACCTGGTAATTCAACTAAACCTGGCGTTATTGGCATTTGCAGGGCTTATTGAAACTTTTATTTAATTTAGCTTAAAATGCAATTTACATACTTCAGACTCCCCTTAAGCAACTGGAAAACCCTTAGAGCCAAAAACAAATATTTTAATTAATAAACAAATAGTAAACAAAATATACAGCTTGACATAACTAATTATTCTTAAATTGTTATACAGTCCAATCAAATGTAACATAAGAACACAATATAATAGCATAACATTATCTGTTGTTGACTAATGCTAACTTATCTGACCTATATTCAGTACAAGCCCACGAAATTCCTCGTGGCAAGGAGCGCAGCATTACATCTGTCATTGGCAATAGCCTTGAGCACTCTACAGGTGACGGTGCGATTTTTCTCAGTTCCACCTCCCAATTTTGATGGAGAACCTTCCGCGAGGGGGACGGGTCCGAGGGTCTCCTACCCCTTTTCCTCTACCATCAACCTCTCGAGAAGACTTTCGGCTCACCGCATCTTTAGAGTGCCTCCGTGCCGCACGTACACAATACATTTACAAACATCCATGCCTTCTCTGGGATTCGAACCCAGGCCCTTCGGTATGGCAGTTTTGACGCTAACCACTGTACCGATGGGGGGCTGTCTAATATATAACATATAAGAACAACTTGTTCCGAACATCTCATTCACATCATGTGTAAAGTCTCTCAGTTCTCTTTGATAGCAAAGAACTTGGACTGTATGTAAAAGACGAAGTGAATTGTTGCTATTGTCTTGAAGAATAAATACTGCAGAAGAAAGGTTTTAAATAACCTTTTTATTTAAACTAAATTAAAACAGATGCATGCAGTTTGTACTCATAAATCACCACGACTTGTAGCTAAGGTAAATTTAACAAGAAACAGGAATGCAACAAATCACTAATAAATTTGGCTCCTTAGCTTAACCCCTTAACTGCCGCGGAAAACGTACAAGATTCACTCTCCAGTGCCCCCGTTTTTTACAGAGGCGCAGGCAGTTATGCGATCTATTAAGGGGAAAATAAGTGCAAGTTTTCTCTCTTCTCTGAAATAGTATCCTCCTTCGCATACTCGTCAACGTCATTGTGGTGCTGCATTCCAAAGCTTTGCGGATAATTTTACTGGTAGCAGCGCAAAGCAAATGATAGCATTTCGGAAGGGCGTATATATACGCCCGGGGCAGTTAACGCATCAGCTGAGCAAGGCGTATATATACGCCCGCGGCAGTTAAGGGGTTAACTAAATACTAAATCGGCTGCTCACAGCAAAGCCGAGCCTAGAAGTATCAGTATAAACTGAAAGATGTCTAATACCCACTAGAGAGCTAATTTCCCAACAGGGAGCGTAACTTGAAAATAAGTCCGCTACTACAATTTTTTGAACTCTTGAAGCGCAGCTTAAATACTGCTTCTGAAATACGTTTAGATTTAAGTTTACCTCTTAACAAATTTACATTCGGGCAGGAAACTGAAATCAGGAGAGAAAGGAATGTCAGACTAAATGTAATTGATTAGAATATAATAAATCCTTACAGATGCTCCGTTTAACACAATCATACTCTTTACAATAAACTCAAATCATTGAAATACTTATTTCTTATCACTTTAACTTTTAACTTAAATAATTAGTCAACAATAATCAGTTTTACTAAGAGTTCCAACTGCCACTTTCAACATGGACATTCTGAATTCAAAGAAAAACAACTTACTTCAGCTTATGATTCGAATTTTAACCTTTGTAACTGATGCATTTTTGGTCTTTAGAAAAAAATTAGAGTTGTGTTCAGGTCCCGAATAACGAGTACAGATTTGCTGTTTATCACATATAGACTAAAAGTGTCTAAAGCATGGCATTTGAAACATCTAGTAATACTTATATATTTTTACATTTACTCAAACACACCTTAAGTTGACCTTTTTGGCCGCAACCATAGACTTAAACTTTACTAGCTAAATACTTATAAGTATCCAATGCAAATTATATATGCCCAATAATAGCTGGTCCGAAAAACGATATTTTGTACATTGCGTTGTCCCTCTAATATAAAGAATAATAAAATGCTTCACTTACCCAAAAACACAGCATAAATACTTCAGAGAAACATTTCTTTTCTTAATCTCACTTTATTTAGTTAAGCATTATCTGGATTAAGTATATCAAATTGATAACATAGCACACAAAAACGTAAGAACAGCGCCGTCTAGTGAAGTTAGAAAGCAAAATCTGAATCTAATTTCATCGTTCACTTTTCATACTGAAAATATCTCCACGTTATGTACACACATTGCAGATGTTGCTTTTCATACGTCTAGATCATTCTTTTTTACACATTCTTCTATTCATCACAAGGTAACGACAACGAGGAGACGAGGCGATGACAATAGCAGCAATTTCTTTAACACATTAACAAGTTACTTCAAGATGGGTTAAATTTTAGCATGAATACTTTAAGATGGATTAATTTTCAACATAATCATTTATGGATAACTTGCGCATTTCTCAGGCTGCTTCGCTCTTTCTTTTCCATCTAAAAACAAAACATGATTCCAGGCTTGCGAAATATGCAAGGGGTAGCCCCGCATACTCCTTCGCGCCGTGGCCAGCATAAGGAGAGAGAAACCTGTTTGGCAGGTATTTATAAAGTTCTGCGATTCCGATATGTCCATGAGGATGAACTGCGTAGTGTGAGAAATTTTCATTCTCACATTCTCTCCGGCCGAAGAAAAAAAAATTTAACCCATCACTGAATAAATGAAATCACTTTCTGCTGGACACAGTTGAGCTTTTGTTTGCACTAGACGCACCTTCCACATCAATATTTCGCATTATTTGCAAAACATTGCATTTTAAACATTTCATGATATACATTTTTGTTCACTCTTAAATTTGTAATATTCTCTGAAGTGCTCATGCATAGTTACTCTGCTTAAAATACCGCGACAGATGTGATTCCAGTCAATAAAATTTTTGCACTTGACACATATTTTATAACTCACATGTGATACAATATTCAATTAATCACTTGAACTAATGACATTGCATTATCAATTTTGATGTTACATCTCTTAACCACTGTTTACCTTGTTTACATTATCTTATTATTCTTTGCATTCTAGGATCACATTCACTTTTTCATGGCATAGCTAATTTTATCATTTGATCATATACATTTCATATACAAATATGTCATGGCATTGTTACAAGCTACATTTGTATTAGATCAACAACTAAATCACATGCCTTTACTTTGATTCATCCGTATGACAAGGCGATTTAAAACATTTTTTTTTAATTTGTTACCTAGTATAATAAATTAGACCCTGCATAATACAATTCAATTCTTCTGGTATATCGACTAGCCAACTCTACCAAAATCGTGCAATTAGCTCTTTATTACACTAAATTAACCCATACTCTACATGATCATCATTCACTGTCTAGTTTGTGCACATGCTTATCATAATCACAATTTCTTTACATACTTTTTTTTTAAAATTAAATTTGCTGATCTCGAATTTACAATTGTGTTATTCTCCTAATCCTCATTTTCTGTCAAATCTATTCTTTTGTAAAAACAATTTGCTTACGTGAACTTTAGTAGTATTGTTATCTAATTACACAGTCCAGTCACATTAATGTGACCACCACGTACTTTCCATGTCAGAGTTAAATAACCAATCACAGAAGGCAGGTGGCAGCACAGTGCAGTTGAGCGTATATAAAGGGTGTGTGAGGGCTTCGGAAAACATTTCAATCGTTGGCGTAATGCAGAAACGAAGCGATTTATCCGACTTCCAAAAGAGCATGATCATTGGCTTTCGGGCCAAGGGTGGAAGCATTTTCGAAACGGCTGAGTTTGTGAACTGTTCGCGTGCCGCCGTGGTAAAAGTGTACCGTGCATGGCAAAATGGGACTGTCCAAAATCAGCGACGTGGCAAATGTGGTGCACCACGGGCCATAGATGACAGAGGCGAACGACGGTTGCGGAGATGCGTTCGGGCAGATAGACGGGCTACCGTTGAGCAACTGACCACCAAAATGAACCAAGGGGCTACCAAAAGTGTCTCCCAAAGTACTATTCAGCGAACATTGCTGCGTCTGGGCCTCCGAAGCAGACGCCTGGTTCGTGCACCTATGCTGACTGCTGTTCATCGACGGCGAAGGCTAGAATTTGCACGCCAGTACAGCAGCTGGACGTCCACTGAGTGGCGACAGGTTGCGTTTTCGGATGAATCGCGTTTTATGCTCCATCGGACAGATGGACGTTGGCGTATAAGGCGTGAAACCTCTGAAAGGAACCACCCTGCAACCATTGCCGGAACGGTCCAAGCTGGAGGCGGGAGCATTATGGTCTGGGGAATGTTTTCCTGGCATTCTCTAGGTTCACTGATCATTGTGGAAGGCACAATGGATCAATACAAGTACGCATCTGTCCTTGCGGACCATGTTCACCCCTACATGCGCATTGTTTTTCCTCAGGATGATGGCATCTTCCAGCAGGACAATGCGAGGTGCCATACAGCTGCCAGTGTACGTGCGTGGTTCGAAGAGCACCAGGATGAGTTTACCGTCCTCCCCTGGCCAGCAAACTCACCTGACTTAAACCCAATCGATCATCTGTGGGACCATCTCGATCAAGTTGTTCGCGCCATGGATCCTCAACCGCGTAATCTAGCGCAGCTGGCCACGGCATTAGAGTCGGCATGGCTCAACATCCCAGAGAACACCTTCAGGGACCTATGTGACTCTCTTCCTGCACGTCTTGCAGCAGTCCGCTCTGCGAAAGGTGGTTATTCTGGCTTTTGACAGATGGTCACATTAATGTGACTGGACTGTGTATATTATGTAATTATCATTTCGTAGCTTTTTAATTATCTCATATAGCTCCCTGTATTTTGGGTGTAACACCCTTCTATCAGTAAATTCTTGCATAAAAACTCTATCCCCTGATTTCAATTCTGGAATTTTTCTTCCTTTCAAATATTTTTTTTTCACAATTAAAGTATTCTTCCTCATTTAATTTTACTTGTTCATTATCTCTACTTAATTTTTCCTTTACTCTTTTGGAATATTCCTGAAAATCTTCTGCTAGTTTAAGAGAATCATTGCTATTTATGGAAGTTTTTAACGTTTTACCAAAAATAGTTTAGCTGGTGAAAATTGAGTTACAGAATGTTTAGCATTATTGTAATGCAGTTAAAATATCAGTATTTTTTGTGGCCATTCAAATATTTTGTTTGATATTGCTGAAATTGATTCCTTCATCACCCTGAGTTCATCAATGATAGTGAGTACATAAAACTTATTATCCATGAATCTTGGTAGTTTGCCAACTATGTCTATAGCTATCATCCCTCCAGGAGCAAGATCTTTCTTGGGAATTAGCCATAGCAGATTTTTGTGTAGTCTAGTCTTATTTTGTAAGCAATCTGGGCAATTTTCTACAAAACCTTTGGTATCGCTGTACATACCTCTCCAATAATATTTTGCTTTCACAAATTCATATGTCTTCTGAATGCCAAAGTGAGGCGCATGACCTGCCTGTAATAAATCTTTGATTAGTGCCTTAGGTATCAGAATTTTATTCTGCATACTTCTGTCCTTTCTAGCATTTACAGGTTTTAATTTTATCATTAATATATCTGTATGACTGTCAATAAAGTATTCTTCTACACTATCTTTGTGGCTATCCTGCAATTTTTTTATAATTGTTTTTATGTATGGATCACTTTGCTGTTTACTAATTATGTTTTGAATAGACAAATTATCATTAGTGCTAAATATATTTACGTTGTTTACTACTACATCATCTGAAACTCTTGATAAGTAATCTGCTGGGTTTTTGAAACCAGGAATGTGCTCCTTCGTGTATTGAAATTCCTGTAGATATAACAACCAGCGTGCTACAACAACATCTGGCTGCTTGTCAAGATTGATATGGAAAGTTAGAGGTTTAGCATCCGTTAATATTATAATTTTTTTCTATACAGATGTTCGTGAAATTGTTTTACTGATCTGAAGATTGCATAACGTTCTCTCCTAATTGAAGTATATCTAGCCTCAACAGGTGTTAAAAGCTTTAAGAAAAATTGTACTGCGAAAAACTTGTCATCATTTTTTTGCATTAATATGCCACAAATAGCTGATCTAGAAGCATCAGTTACCAAATACAAAGGTTTCTCATTTTCTATATTTTTTATTGTGGGTGTTTCTAAATTAATTCTTGTATTTTGTCTCAAGCATTTTGGCATCTCTCATTCCACACGAATGGTATTTTCTTTCTCGTTAAGTTCACTATTGGCTTGACAATTTCTATATAGTTAAAAATTAGGTGTCGAAAATAATTTACAATGCCTATGAATGTTTGAATCAATTTCACATTTCTTGGCCTAGGAAATTTAGTTACTTTCTGAATAACTTCAGCCATCCGGTATTGTCTACTACTTTTCCCTCTTACTGGAAATAATAGATAAATTTTTCAATCTCTGAAAATCTCATTTTTCCGTATTAAGGCGTCTGTAATCTGATCTAATCTCATATTGCCATCTATATCGTACAAGATTATCTTTGATTTCTCCTGTACAATTGATTTTGTCTGCAAATAATTTTTCATATTGGATTCACTTTTATTTATTCATCCGATCCATCAATATCATTTTTATTTAAGCATTCGATAAGACCTCCGTATTTAACTTTTCATGCATTTCAGGTCAGGAAGACCTACCACTTCCAGTACTTGAGATTTAATCTCTTCAAAAGATCTGCCTGTATTTTTCGGATCAATCAGAAAGACATATTCCTCTTTCGTTTTTATTTTGTCCTGCTTTTGAAAGACTTCTCCACATATCCTTGGTCTTTTACAATATCGGCAAATGTAGCTGTTGAAATTGGAAGATTAATCTCTCTCTTCTAATTTACCTGTCAACATGCTACTTTATAATGTTTGCAAAACAATTAAAGCGAAAAAACAACTCTTGCATATATAATACACTCACGTTTGTGAAAATTGCAACACCATGAAGGACTTACGCGAGTGAGCTGAAATTTTCAGGAAATGCAAAGTAGCGCATGATATGCAAATGATTAGAATTGCAAATCCGTAGCGCATGCGTATGCTGAGCAGCGCCCTCTGAACGGCTGATGGATCCGAATAAATAGACGGCTGTAGCGAGGCGTGTATGGTTATCGGTGGTTATCTGCTAGTGGTAAACGTTAACTCAATCTGTACTTATGCCTTGTCGACGAAAGAGAGCGAGATTTGAACAACTTACAGAGTTTGAACGAGGGAGAATCATCGGCCTTCGTGAAGCTGGATTGTCGTATCGTGCAGTAGCCTCTCGTGTGCAGCGTAACAGCAGCACAGTGATGCGCGTTTGGAAGCAGTGGACGGACGAGTGTCGGACAACTCGGAAATCCGGGAGTGGACCCCGAAATGTGACGTCAGCTCGCGATGATAGACACCTGGTCCGCATGGCGCGGACGGACCGTACAGCTTCCTCTAGACAATTGGCAGCACTGTGGTCAATAGCTACAGGTGTTTCATTGTGTGCTTCATCAATTCGTAGACGTCTGCTGCAGTGTGGACTGCGCGCACGGACTCCTTTATACAGGATCCCCCTAACGCACGACCATCGCCGCCTGCGGCTACAATGGGCCAATCAGCATAGAGACTGGCGTGCTGATTGGCAGCATGTCGTGTTTTCTGACGAATCCCGCTTTAATTTGTGGTACCATGATGGCCGCATTCGTGTCAGACGCTATGCCGGTGAACGCCACCTTCCGGAGTGCATTATCGAACGCCACAGTGGACGAACACCCGGAGTTATGGTCTGGGGCGCCATAGCATATCATAGACGATCTCAATTGCTACGAATTGTGGGCAATCTGAACAGCAACCGGTATATCCGTGAAGTTCTACAGCCCGAAGCTGTTCCCTTCCTTCAAAGCTTGCCAGGCGCTGTATTTCAACAGGACAATGCCCGCCCTCATACTGCTCGGATTGTTAAATCCTTCTTTGCAGCGCAGCAGGTACAGCTTCTTCCTTGGCCTGCGTGTTCCCCGGATATGTCGCCAATTGAACATGTGTGGGATGTCATTGGTCGGCGTCTTGCTCGTGATCCTCGTCCTGTTGCGTCTGCAGACGAACTTTGGGTACGCGTACAAACGATATGGAATGCTCTTCCTCAGTCAGACATTCAAACTTTGTTTGACTCCATGCCACGTCGTGTAGCAGCACTTATTGCGGCGCGTGGTGGCCACACAAAATACTGATTCTGATCTCTTGTTCTTGTTTGTTTGCTTTGAACATTTAATCATTTATTTGTACCACTACCACTCAAATGTGTATTAAATTGCATTCAATTATGACGATTCCTTCTTGGTGTTGCAATTTTCACAAACGTGAGTGTATATTTGCTTCAGAGTCTCACTAATACTTGTGAACCTATGTACTACAGCCTCTGCGTAGCTTATAAATATGCTAGCTTTATTGACGACTTCATTACTTTCAATAGCAGACTCAATTAGTTGTATTATTTACTTTTAAACTTTTTAATTTTATGATTAATAACGTTACAACTGGCTTTGTCATGGATTTTGTGTTAGACTGGCTTCCGTAAGTGAAGCGTCCGCAGTCTGAATTCCTATTAAGTATGCACTGAACATATAAATTTCAACAGTTGCCAATATAATTTTCGTTTTATTTAGAATGCTTTACAACTGCAGTAACTTTCTTCTGGGAGGAGAAAAGAGGTAAAACTGTTTAAAAGACGGAAGAGATTATCATTAATGATATGCTTTAAGATAACATTTCAAAGCAAAACAAACGTGAAAAAAAGGCAACAAATTATTTTAAATCAACGATCAGTGTGAAGAAGTTTTTAATTCAGGTGCAAAGTTCTAGGATAGAAGATACAAATGAGATATAAAATAAAAATACTAAAAGGCAACTAATTTATTTTCAAAAATTAAATTTTCGCCAGGAAGAAATTTGAAAGGAGCTAATTAGCTAAGATGAAGATGTTTGTTGCCCTATTCTCAATGGCCTGAAATTTTATAATAAAAATGATATGAAGCAAAAAACATTCCTATTATTTGCCCCTCAAATAATAGGAACGCCTTAAACTGTGTAAATTAAATGGATTTATAAATCAGTGAAAACAAAATCAAAAGAAATAAGGAAATGAAAGTACTTTGACTCAAACTTTAAATAAAATATTGAGTCGGAAAAACTATCCATCAAGAAGAGTGGTGGACATGTATTCGGCATAACTGAGAAGACGCAAGAAAATAGACACGAGATGAATGTTAACAGTCCTGCTTCAGCAAAGCAAAAAACGCAATATAAAACTAAAAATGGCATTTTATGTTTTGAAAGGAATAAATTAAATATTCCAGGTTTTAAGGAAAAGTTGAAGAAAAAATAAATTGTTCTAAAATAGATCCGATATGGGAAATGTGTAGTAAAGATCGGGGGAAAGGAACATAAAAAACTAACAACAAAATGCGTTTACTTGTTGGTTGTGTAGCAGGATTGGAATATAAACGGCCCTTTTCAGAATTAAATATATCCTGATATTAGTAACAAAAAACTTAAAACAGCGTACTGTGCTGTTTTGAAGTTGAATATTTAGAAAGAAAATAAGCTTTAAAGAAAAGGAAAACAAAGGAATAAATTTTATTTTTAAAGAGCATAATTTTAGTCAGGTTAATTTCTTTCAGAATGTTTCATTTAAAAATTTGTTTAATTATTGTATTGTCTGCATTTACTTTTTTCAAGATATTTAAATTCTAATTAATTAGTTTATTGGCTTTAAAGTTAAAGATTCTTCCAAAAAGCGAATTTTTTTCTTCTTAAATCAGCACGTATGCTAATAAGCTAATATCTAATGCACCTTTTAATTATACTTCTTAATGCAAGTGACTTTTAAACCATTACATTTTTATAGTAAACAGGATGTGGGGTTTCCTTTATTTTGCATAACAAATTTGTTTTAAGTTTGATACCTTTCTTGAATCTCTCAATTTCCCCTAGTATTTTCTCGCCAGGATGTAAATTTAAAGTTAAGTGAAGTGAATATTTAAACGTATAAATCTCTGAATTTATCCAAAGCGTGTTTTCGGTATCTAGCGCACGTTTCGTTGCTATCTCGGTGTTACGCTAATAGCTCTCTTGGCCATTTCGGATTATCATCATGCCGTTAGGATTTTGTGAATCAATCTGTTAGGTGTAATTTGACGTGCTAATCCAGAACTATTTTATTTTAGATTCGACTTGAATTATACTCTACAATTAAGTTTTGCTACAAGTTGACGGTGTTTTTTAACGCAAGAAGATTGTGCCTTTTTGTTAAACTTTGAATTAATAAAGGGATACTTTTCACACTTCTACTGTGTTGGTAATTCATTTACGCCTGTGCGATAATTCGCATGATTCATTGTAGAATCGATTCTTAGTGTATGTGGAATAAAAGAAACAGATCTTACAAAGATCTATGTGTTTGGGGAACTCCAAGGCAATATTCATCTACAGAATTAAAATAAGAGTGTTGTTCTCATCTGCAAGCTCTAAATTTTTCAAAGCTATACCAACAGATTTTACCAACCAACATACCAACAGATTTCATTTGCTTGTGTGATTATTTGCCCTTTACTCTGTTTAGTATCCCGTTATTACGTATAGTAGAACCTTGTCCGAAAACTAAATTTAACCCTCTTACCCATTCAACTTCAGTGAACTTACGTATCCTAATTTTTAGAAAAACAGAACTGAAAGATTTGCAATGTTTGTTTTTAAATTTTTGCTTTAATTAATAACATTAAATACAGTAATTATTCCTATTAAATTATTGAATTGTTTTGTAAATGATATAGATATGAAACATGATTAGCAATGAAAAATTTTATTATCAGTATAGAAATATTATATAAAAATTCTCTTTATTAGTATTAATATAAAAATACAAAATTTGGATACTGAATAGTGTTCTAATGAGTTTTAAAATGTTAATGATTTAAAATATATAACTATTGTCATAAAATTGATTACGGGTAATGAAATTTAAAAGTGAAATGTATAAAAATTATCTAAAATTATGGGGAATGATTTTTATAATTACGTGACGAATAACTTAATGTCAAAAACAGAAACTTTTGTAGGAAAGTATTAGTTCAAAACCTATAGAGGATCAACTATAGAGGACATTACCATATTTAGTAAGGAATGAAATATTTTATATACTTTTTATGGCATAAAGTTCTCAAATACGAGTTTTTGGTGTTCAAACAGCTGCTCGAGTATCCCTTAACCACCGGTACAGTAGACATCATTCAGTCAACATAGATTTGCCCACATTTATATAGAAATATTTTGTCTTTCGAGAATTTTCAAGCCTTTCAGTTTGCATAAAACTAGGAATGAAAATAATGTATAATTAAGAATAATATTTTCATAACTCATTTAATTTATTTCAATATTTATAATGTTAAAAGACTAAATTATAGCTATGAAAATTAGAATGTTGTACATATTGGTGTATAATGTATCAAAATATGCCGACATACGACTGTATTTTCCATACTGTGTGGTAAAGTTCCTTCCTCAAGAATTATAATCATTTGGACGTTTCAAAAGAAAGAGCGTTTTGAATTCGACCGAATATTTAAATATTAATGGTGCTAAAATTTTTCATTAATTTTCACAGCGGTCATGCTTAGATGTTATGTTTCACAATAATTTGTTGTTGTTATTGTCGTGTTCATGACCACATGGAAAAATGATTGCCAGAGCCTACTCCGAAGAGAGGTCGAACTTTTATTTTCCACCCCCCCTTTTGAGGGAGAGCAGCCCGGGGGGTGGAATCCAGGGGTCTCCTACCCCTCTCCTCTCCCTCCAATCCGCACGAGAGGACTTTCGGCTCGCCGCATATTTAAAGTACCGACACTATACATTTACAAACATCCATGTCTTCTCCGGGATTCGAACCCGGGCCCTTCGTTATTGCAGTAGGCTCCCCTAACCACTATACCATCTGGACGACTCCAAAATAATTTAAAACTATTATTTAGTTAATAATTTCATTCTTTTCATATTTTTATTTTTCTAATGCTTATTATTTATGTCTACTTTTCTATATCTAATCCTTTTTTCTCTTTGAAGGTGGGAAAGTGTAAGGTAAAAATCGTAAATCAAAATTCGATATTTGTAATCATATTCCCTTAACCCTTTTTGTCAGTAAGCCGAATTTTGCTTGACATACATGATGGTCATATAAGTGATATTCCGTTCATTGATCTCCAGTGTTCCCTCCAATGTACTTAAATTTAAATTAAAAAGTATTCTTTGATATTACATACATTTAATCTATTACTTTGGGATATTTAAGATAAATAACCGCATAAGAAAAACTATTAAATATTCGCAAAAATGTTTTGAAAACGGTCTTACAACGTAATCATAAAAACACGCTTTACAGTCTTTCTTGAACATCAGAGCATAATATCTTCGTTGAGATAATTTCTTACAGACTATTTTATTGTTTGTTTCATCAAAAAAATTCTTGGCTATTTTATTCACTGTATTTGAACTGACACTCTGAATCAATCATAAAAGCTATCTTCACATGCAGAAATAACAAAAGAAGGCGAAATTACAAAAACATTATTCTATTTTCCATTCAAGGTGGGAAATCTCACTGAAAAGATATGAACAAGTAAGACTAGTTGCACTGAGCAATATGCAAAAACTCAAAAAACAATTGTGGACTATAACGAGACTTGTAAGTAGCGACGAATCCAGTTTCAACGATTTTATTCTTCATCGCATGATACACGATGCCTACCATTTTGGTAAAAAAGAGCCGAACGTGTGACGCGCGACGCCAACCAAGAAGAAATTAGAAGCGGACCAGATTAGGTAAAACCTCTATTTTCATTTCGTTATTTTCTTTTGCCTTCCGAATTATAATAACTATTTATAATAAATTGATATAAGTTAAAAACTAATGAACGTCATTTGATTCTTGCATAACTTTCATGATTCAGATACTCATACAAAAGCTTCAGTTATTATCAGTTTTACAATTTCAAAACAGAACTAAATATTAAGCAATAAAACTAAAGTTAAACCAAAAGTACATCACTCTAAACGAGATTCCATCTTGAGTGTTGAATTCTCTCTCTAAATTACGTTTTCTTAATTTCTGTGGTATGTGAGGCTACACTTACTTTAAGATATAGAAAAGGCACAAATGAGATTATAAACTGGGTCACAAACTTCATTCACTGCATTGTGTACTTCAAGTTACGAATGTGCTACTCAAGGATGGAAAAAAAGTAATGAATCGGCATGACATCTTTAATGCAACTACTTCATTGTTTATTTTCATGTCGACGACTTCTAATTCATTACATAGATAAACTTGTAGAATAAAACTAATTTTAGTTTAATAAGTTAAAATAGTAATTTCAGTTTACAATAACTCCTTTATGTCTTTTTTCACTTCGGTTATCATAAACAATGAAATAATGTAGAGAATAGAAATTGACATAAAAATAACAAATTGAAAAAAAAATTGCAAATTAAAATTTTTACCTCATCTACTTTTAATCTTATAAGCATATATATATACTCTCTCTACATACGCTATCTCTTATATATATATATATATATAGTATATGTGCATATATAGTGTATGTATATATATATATATACCTGTAATATTTTGGCAGGTAGGCACAGGAATGACAAAGCTTGGCGATATAGCTACAGCAGCGTGCGGGCGCTGTTGTGGCCGTGTAGAAGGCTGCAAAACGACGACAAAGAAGGATTTGGCTTTTTAGTTTCCACATCCATCAATTATCCCCACAGATACTTTTTCCTTTAGATGAAATTCTCTAAATTGCATATTCCATAGTGATTTAAACTACGTAAGATTAAATTTAGACTTTCTACATCATAACTGTTCTAACAAAGGGAAGAAAGATGGGATGAGCAGCAGCAGGGTCTTGTAGTAGCGGTAGAAGAAAGTAGTCTGACAAAAAATGATGCTTGCTCAGTATTTATACTAGCGGTTATATAACATGCCAGAATATTCTCGAATGTACTGGTCTAGGGGAAAGATTCTGAAATGCGGAAAGTCAATTATAAGCTGCCTCTTCGCGCAGAGCAAAGCCATCATATTTTTTATATTTTGCATATATATGTAGATATAGATATACAAGAAAGAGATCTGTGCAGTGCTTATTAAGGTAACCAGTCTGGTTCAAAAGGCCGATTTCGACTAAACTCACTTTTTTTATATAATATGTTTTTAGGTCACATTCTTAGCTATCAGAAACAGCTTTTCTTTTCTTGATATGTTGATCAGAAGTAGAGATATATTAGTTTTTCTGAGATACGACAAAGAAATATGGATGTAACTGTCTACCACACGGTAAGTTAATGTTTAAAGGGCAAATTAAAGGTGCAATTTCCACCTTTATCTATGTTATTTATAAAATAAATAATTTTAAGCATTTTGTTATTTTTAAAGAATCTGGCAGTATATTTTCATTATGTATTTTCTCTTTTTCATTTGGCAACAACGTTTCAAACTTATTGTTTTGTTTACATTGAGCTTCCGATATTTCTGTTTTCTGTACAAATTTCCTGCGCCAATTTATTAGCTAAAAACACATTTGTTGGGTTAAAATGTTTCATTTTTGGTGCCAATATCAGCGTAATTCTATTTAATGACGGATTTTCTGGTCTTATTAAAATATTTGAGTCACTTAAAATGACTCCTGGATATTCTACAGTCCAAGGGTATAAGAATTTAGATGTAAGGAGAAATTAACGATTCTTGAAAGCGTTCATCAAGCTTCGCCAAAATTCATGGGAAAAAACTGAAAGCCCTTAGAAAACAAAAAAAAATTATTGTTTTGAAAAAAATGAAGAGCCGTTGTATAACACAGGAGCACTTTTAATGAATATTTATGCATATTGTCATGTAACAGTAATCTCAAAACTTAAACATGATTTTTGATTAATTCTTTTTTTTATGATTTATGTTCCTGACAACCATGATAACTCCAAACGTTGATCATAGAGTCACTTGAAATTTTGCGCACGTGTTTTATATGTTCTTATGCATAATGTATACAAGTCAAAAAAGTAAGCCCATAGAATTTAAATTACAGAATTTCTCCTTCAATAGCATGCGTATTTAAAAATTTTTTTAGTGTTGACTGACACATTTGGCCATATATTGCTAGTGAATCAATATTTTCAAATTATTGTAGTTGAATGTATGCTTCTAGGTAGTATATATAAAATAAAGCCAAATATCGATTTTTATCATCAATATTTTCTTGTTAGTGATGTTGATGTTTTAATTAATTTTGACATAAAATTTTCAATTTTTTGCATAAATTTCTCAAAATAATGATTTTTTTCATCATTTTTGCAGTAATTATATTTACGTTTCAGTCCAGTTCATCAAAAAATCACATAAATTCAAAAGTATAACGAACATTTTAAAAAACGCCCTTCGAACGAGGTCGGTTATTTTAATTGAATATTATGATTTTCTGATCTGTAAAGATACACAAGAAGTTGAATCGAATTACGATATCAATAAGTAATATATTTTTAAAAGATATCATTACTCGAATGGATGTTTGCGATCTCACGAGAAAGGCTGAACTAGCTCACGAGAAAGGCTGAAATAGTAAAGGTATCAAAAGCGTCTTAACGCATAAATTTAAAATTTAGAAAAAAAAAATTCTTTTTAATTTATTCTTGTAGTAAAATTCTGATTACTATTTTTAAACGGTAAGTATGCCTTAATCACTGTTTTTCGAGCCTAAATTCAAAATAAAATAAATTGGACGTCATCACGTCCTGTTTCTTTCTGTCCTTGCCCTACTATAATGTTGAGGAGTTAATCACATTAGAAAAGATAAATACTCACTCCCCTCCTTTCTTCCAAAAATCGGGAAGAACAGATAAAATTCAGAGGACATTTAGTTTTTGTTCTTCCTCTGAAAACATGCTTAAAAATTATAAATATTGCATTTCTTTCGCAAGTATTTGCAGTAAATCAAAATATAAGGTCCTGAGATATTTTCAAACTACATATGCAATAACCTTAACTGTTCACAAATTAATATGAAAGGAATGTTTTTTGGAAGGGTGAAGATATTTTAGTTGTTTGTTAGTGATAGAACAGATGCTTAGACTGAAGATGAATTTAGCCACTTTCTTATGGTATTAAGATCTGATTTAAGAGAGGATCAATCTTGTAATTATTTTATAAGAAATGTAAAGTTTTCTACATATAAACGATTTCCAGAACAGATTTTCTTTTAAAAAAGAAAATGCAAACGATTGTAAATCTTTACACAGATGCAGTAATAAATATAATAAAATTTTTAACTAACTCATAAATTACATATATTTCTTCGAAGAACAAAACTTCCATTTAGAGCTTTGATTCATGCTCTAATACAATGTTCATTACATCAATAAATTTAAAGAAAAGAATAAAATTTAAGCTTAGTTATAGGTAGATGTTTCCTTTTGTTCAGAACGATTTCATAAATTTCACATCAAATGTTTCTGTGAAAATTACAGAAATCAAAAAAGCAATTTCAAGGTGTTGTGTAGATTCCTTAAGTAATACTTTTCAATGCTTAATGATTTTATTAATTTACAGTGAATAGTGAAATTTTTATGTCCATGTTTGAGATGTAATTCTTAAATTATGCTGTTGTTTAAAATCTTTCATTTGATTTGGGTAAAGCTCTTTTAAGTTAGCAGAAAACTTGTACAGCATTAGGCAGTTTTTGCGCTCTCACGGACGGAGAATTTAGCGGTCAACGGTCGGCGGCCAGCTGCCCTTTTTCGCCCCCTTATCATGCGGGAGCGAACATGTGTTTTACTCGTTCAAAGGCGAACTGCTCTAGCGGCGGCGATACTTGATAGATTCATGGGGTAAAAGTATTTAAGGTGTGGCATTCATTAACCGATTTACGTTGTAAACATCCCTTGGCTTTGCGCATGAAAATACGGGCTTGACACTGTGAAAAGAGGAGTCTTGAGTTTTCTTCGAAATTTGGTTAATATTTATTACTCTGGTTGTAGTGGTTAGAGACGGTTACTGTTTTGTGTAGGGATGGTGAATTTTAATTTTATAGATTTTTTCAACCAATAGTTATTATAGAGGCGGTACAATTTTGAGCGTCCGAGTTTTTAAAAATGGTCGCACACAGAGGCGGAAAAGATATTTTAAGATTTTTGTCAGATTCTCGAGACGTTATTGAGGAGAGGGAGAGGAACGACGCCGTCCGCTGTACGGTTGCGGGTGTAGCATATTATTATAAGGGCGAGAACTTGTCCGAGAGTGTTGCGGGCCTATCGCTTATACTCAGTGAAATTGACTAAAATCTTGCGGCTACGTAAAATTCTCAGCCGTTTGGTTCGGTTTAATCTCTGATGTTTTTTCCCTTTGGGAGAAATGTGCTCGAAAGAAAAAGGAAGGCTGCTCCCGTTTGTATTTTTCCTGCCGTCGTCGTCATCGAGGAACTTCGAAAGAAATGGGGAGGCTGCTTCTAGACTGAGCACTGTGCTGAATTTATGTAAAGTATTCCACCGTTGGAAGGACCTATTTCACCGTTGGTCGTATATTGTTTTCCACGATTTCAAGAAATGGTACGACAGCTCTTCGTGTCCTACTATTGGTCGGTAAGCGGATTTTCCGTGAGTGATTTTTTTCCCGTCTCGTTATGTTTATTACTAGTGATTTTACTAATTTGAGGGAGTGATTTTTATTTTTTAATGTTTAATTCTCATGAGTCATCACTTTAATTAAGGGGAATAAATGTGAGATTCTATGAAGAAATTTAATTATATCTATATGTCTGAAGATAAATATACTGAGGTGGCACAGGTGAAAGAATAATAATTTCTTCTAAATTAGCGTTTCATATTATCTTAAATTTCTTGAGTTTTACTATTATTCTTGAGTAAACTATTTAAAACAATCGTAATTTTAAAGTGTTTATTAAGATTTTGGTAGGATTTATAACTATTTAAAGATTGAAAAATTGTTTGCAACTACTTGATTATCCCTCAGTGGTAATTACGCAATTGTTGTAAAGTGCATGACTAGTAATTTTGAGGAACAATATTGACAGTTGTACATAGAACATATATGGACAGTTGTCATATGAGAATTTTACGAGTAATTTTTTGGATAATGTTTTTGTAGAGGTAGCCTGATCACCTGATCAGCTATCCGTAATTAAAATTTTTGAAATATATAATAAATGTATGCTATTGATTTACTATTGTCTTTTTTTGTGTTTTTCTGGTAGTCTACTGTAACTCACCCACGTAATCCTTTCGGAAAACATGGTTAAACTGCCATTCGAACCTGAGCAGTTTATTGCGGGCGTAGAAGAATTTAATGATGCTTGTAACTATACGATCAGATTTATTAGTTTTAACTGAAACTGGTGTATTGACTTCTTAGTGTGAGATTTATTTTTCCCTGGTGTTTTGAATTGCTGTGTGTTATACTTAAATGGAAAGTATGGCTATCTCTAAAGTTGTATTGAAATTTATGTGTAACAGGAAGCAGAGATGATTTAGTTAGCTTTAGTGAGAGATTGCATTTTGATGCATTTTATGGTAAACCAATTTTAGCTGATTAATAATCATTTGATTTAAAAAAAAACGCCAGGTAGGATATTTTCATTTCTGTATTCTTAAGAATTGAGAGTTGATATGATAAACCTTAATTTAATGTGTTGTGGATTTAAGGCAATTTAATCTAGCTTAAGGTATTAATTAGTTTGTTTTCAATCATCAGTCTCTATGATTCGATTTAATGAATTCAGTATAATTTTACGAGAATTTTTTATTGTATTTAAGTTTGTCCGGCACTAGTCAGGAAGGTCAGGCAGAGAGTTAACTGTAAAAAGCAAACCCGTAAATTTTTGATTCGCAACAAAGATTTAGTTCTATCAAAATTGTACATCAGCCGATATGCAGCAGGAAAAAGATATTTTTATAAAAGAATTAGCATTGAAAATATTAAATAAGGTAAATATTGTAAAAGTTTAGTACGTCCAAACAGAAATGCAAAAGATCTAATTTTTCAAAATGAAGAGAAACATTTAAGTACAAATCAAGAAAATGTCTTTGATCAAATATCGAAAAAATTCAATGCTAAGCAATAATTAATAAACTGAATCTAATACGTATTACGAAATATTTGAACTGATTGCTGATATTTAAAAATGATGAAAATAAGTATAAACATAAATTAAAACCATGTAAAAAATCTGATGTCTACCTCGTACGCACTATTAAATTATACACATTTTTATCTGCCTTTCATTTAAACTTATTTCCTCGATTTTCATTAGAGACGTATTTCTCATTCAATTAATTCAGTTTTCACTTCGCGACAAGGCAAAAATACATAAAAACCTCAAACTATCTATTTTAAAAATTGAAAGATATAGAAAAACATAAAACATCAATATACAGTTAAAACAATTAAACTTTTTTTTTACGATTAAAATTACAGTTTCTACACAAAAACGAGCAATTCGGCAGCGGGAAAAAATGCAGATTTGTCGGTGCACAAAACTGAAAGTTTACTTTTAGTCTCATTCGGCGAAAAGATACTGAATGCGCAGAAACTGACTTATTGAATTATCCCTTATTAGCATAGCGTCTACAACAAATTTAGACGCTACACTAATAAGGGATAATTGAATAACTTAAATGATAATTTCAGAGCGGAATAAGCATAATTTGATTAGCAATAATAAAAGAAAACTTTACTTTGTTGTCGCAAAGCTTAGTTTATCTAGATTGGCAACAAATCCACTATTCTACTAAGTTTCAAATGTAAACAAATATGGCTGCTATGATAAAGAAAAATTAGGCTTACCCGCACTTAAACTTCTCTTTAATTGTTGATAATTCTACACGTATAACACGGATGTTAACTAAAGGCATAAAAACCTTAACCGGATGATATGAGCGACATAATTCAGACATTTTTAAAGCAAAAAATGCACAATTTACAAACATATTAGAATAAAAAAATTGAGCCGAGTAATAGAAATGATATATATATATATATATATATGCTTTTGGTGCTGCCGATTGCAACCAAAGTGGGAGGTGCACTTCTACATGTTATAGCAGTCCTATATAAAAAACTTCATCGTTCTGAGGTGACTCGTTTTTGAGTTATGCGAGATACATACATACATACTTACGTACGTACGTATGCACAGACGCCACGAAAACAGTCTCTTCAGAATCCATTTTAAATCAGTTTTATAATTTTTGGGGGAAAATGTGTCTTTTATTCTGTCCTTACGTACAGATGCTATGCAAAAGCATCGTTAAATTGCATTCGATAGCGGTCAAAATGGATATTTTCGTTTAAATATGATACCCGAAATTTTTCGCGATGACGCTGCTTCTTTTTTACTTCGTACAAGGAAGTAAAAACATTAAAAGTTTTAAGCTTGATTAATTAATTCTGCCAGTATCAGTATCAACTGTACAAAAGAAATGATCTCTTGATGCCTAAATTGATAACATTGTAGAGATATTAGGTAATGTTTGAAAGCAGGAAAGATGAAAACAGAGCAATGCCCTCTCCAGGACTCGAACCACGGACCTGTCGAACACGCGCCGACCATGCTGGCCACTAGACCACGAAGGCAGAAGAAATACCTTATAACATTTCAACATATATTAGGGTGTGGCCACTATCCGTTAAAAACTGAGTTGCGACTATGACATAAAGTTCCTGCCCGTCGTAATTGATTTCCTATTTTTTATAAACACATTTCTTTCTGTCCTCGAAACTAGAGATATAAAAATTTTCATCGCATACGTGTTTTTATTACTTATATGCTAAGCATAATGCAACAATAATAATACGAAATAGTATGGGTAGTTTCAAAATATGTACAATGCTAACTCCAGCTTATTAATATAATACTTTTTTAAATGTGGTGTTAAGACGCATACCTTTGTGAAAATCTAGGATACACCTTTGAAAGATACGGGTTTTCATGAGAATTAAAAGACCATTTGAAAATACTGGCCTAAGTCTGAACTACTTCATTAAAATAAGAAAAAAAACAATACTCAGCAACGCCAGTATACATGAATGTTAGCTGAGCAGCAATTCCCTGTTTTGCTTGCATTTATAAAAATCAAATGATTTATATTCATCACTTAATTCTCTGTAAAGTCTTAGCATTAGAACATTTATGCAGGCTTCCTTTTCATTAAAAATTATATTGACGTTCTGCCACTTTTATAATTACCCATATAAATCCCATACACACAGAAAAAGCATTCCCCTTTCTTACCCTTTATTAATTTTCTCAATTAAATACTAATTATTTCAATTAACTTTATCTGTTTTAACATTTTATACAAAAATTATCATTTTGTTTCTTCGTAAGTACAGTCCTTGATATTAATAGCTTAATAAATAGTTTTGCATCTATATTTTCTTGAAAAATAAGAAAGGTGCAAATATCAGTTCACTTTGCTTAAACCTTCAAGTTTAGCCCAGTCGCACTTCAAATATGTTTACAATTAATAACTTTCTGAGTGCATGTCGTAATAATTCTTATTGACAAATAGCTTTATTAATTGTTTAAAAATATGCTAAAACAAGCCAAAACAACTTGACGTAGCATATACTGATATGTGAGTAATAAATGAAGATCATTTAAAATTTAACTCCAATCAATGAATAGTTTAAAGAATGAATGGTGGCTCTAAACAGGAAGTAACAACGTTTTGCCTTTTGTGAATGCATCATTCCTTTGATTAGTCTAAGAGTTCTCGCTTATCCCTTCTCGATTAACTTAAGGGCAATTCTTCTGCGCTAATGAAGGTTTCTAATGTCTTCTTCGTATAATCAATGTAATGACAGAGATTCGAAGTGGCGTTACTAATCACAAAAGAGTATTTAGTCAGCAACACGAAGACTTATAAAAGTTTTCCGTCAAATACACGATTGCTGTGCAAGTAATTAGCTCGCGATACCTCACGTGCATGCAAGCAATACTTTGACACAAGATTTAATTCTATGTTTAGAGCGTTAATTAAAAATACATAATGAAATCCGTGCAATTAAATTCAAATTTGTCATGAAAGCATCTATTCTTCGACGTAACTCTACATTCGCGATGAAGCGATACATATCAGTAGCATCTCCATTCAATTCTAATGAAGAAACATTATGAGCAAAAAGGGTAAGTAAAAAAATTCATGTTTACTGTAAAATGTTTCAAAAAATATCTCTCACTATCTCTTCGGAATTAAGCATCTTTTGAATGATGTAAATGCAACTTTTGTTACTTTTTCCATTGCAATTATTTTCCATCCTTTTTTTAAATTATTAAATGTACCTTCACCACTCTTAGACCATTTTTCTGAACTAAATATTGTAGAAAATTTCATGTAATATTTCTTCGATATTTTATGTACGTAAAATCTTTTCCAAGATATTACGAGTTAACTTCCAATCCTGAAAGAAAAGTTCTGCGCATCTATGAAGAAATAAAGTCGTCCGTAATGCTGTTGTGATCGTGCACTAAACCCTCATTCCTAAAGCTATAAATAATCATGTGTCGGAAATCTTGTTATGCCATTTGGGCACACCAGTACATAACGACTGATAGGCTGACGATTAAAATTAGAAGTGCTGTAAGTTGGAGGATCATATCCTGTGAGATGATAGCTAGCCTATAAAATCCTTCATGCCTTTGCCTTCAGTCATACTAGAAGGTTTTTGAAAAAGACTCCTTTTACGTGTTCCTCCTATTATTAAAACTGACGTTAAATATTTCAGTGCGTTACTCAGTAAACGAAGTCTGTCCTTCTGCGTTAGATCTAGCTTCATTGAGATCTTACACACATCGTGGGGTTCGTAAAGTTTTATACATTTCATTTTTAATTGTGTTATTATAAGTGTAGTTTAAGTTAAAAAATTTAACTTTTTTCAACCATATGAAAGGAACTTTTTTCGAGGTGTTTAATGCTGTCACTTTGCCATAAACTGTACATACGATTAACTGATGTTGTCAAATGAAATGCATAAAATAGTTCATTTATTTTCAATATTGCAAGAATATATTCTTGACTGCATACGGTTAATTATTTAAAACGTTTTATTTTTTGCGCGTTGTCTCATTTTACGCTTGTTATTTAAGCTCATTATTTAGACCCTTTTATTATATCTCCATTTTTAATTTTGTTCATGTGATTATGCTTGTTTTTAATATTTAAATATGCTTCTATTTATAACAATTTATGCTGAAACAAACACCAAAAAAACGAAACGTTTAGACTTTAAACTCCTTTTGAGCGCTAAACTTTAAAAATTAAGAATTTAGTTTCATCAGTTGTGAGTAGTTAATATTCTTTTTATTTAAGAAGAGGTACGAAATATTTGAATAGTTTTTTATATTATCTGAAATTTTTAAACCATTTCTGCATTTTTAACTGAAAATTCTTTTTCGGTGTGTTAGATTGTAATCTGAAGTTTTTAGATTACAGTTAATTGAAAACAAATAAATAGAACGAATTCGATTGAAACCATCCTTTCATAGTAAATCCCAGATTACGAGGAACTAATTATTTTGTTTGCAGTTTTGAACAATGTTTACTGAATAATGTAAAAAATGATAAATCCGTTCACCAATAATTGATTACACTTTAGAAAAAAAAGGGAAATAACTAAAATAAATTTACTAAAACATCAAAAAACAAATCGTTTTCTTATTTTATATTTTTCCCTCTCTTTCGAAAGATTACTAATCTCATTTTTTTATCTGGTAATTAGTATGCATTAACTGCTTGCTTTCTTTTTCATTTAGACTAATATAAATAGTTGTTGACGAAACTCTTATACATGTTCAGCTTTCTTAAGAAATGGCATGCAAAATGAAACAAGAATACGACAAGAAAAGGAAGTATAAAGGTAATGAATCGCTTAAAATTTGCTTGCTACCCACTGCATTCGGTTAAAGCAAATTCCTAATATTCAAATTATACGAAAATATTTATCTTAATATCGTAAAAAACAGAAAAGGATCTCACGTATAAAATCTTTGCAGATGGTAGATGACAAATGTCTAGTAACGTATTAGCCCAAAGGAGCATTAGCTCAGAAAGGTTATTAATTTCGTTTTGGTATTTTGCGTTTATTCACTACAAATGTCTGAATCACTTTTCAAGCTTTGTTAACAAATATTAAACTAAACTGTACTTAGAGACTTAGTACTGTACTTAGTACAGAACTAAGTACAGCATTATATTTAACGAAATTAAATAATGAAGAATCTGCATGAATGCGTGTATATTTTCCGCATTGTGAAAAAAACTGTATTTAGAGACATCTAAATTTTAATATCGCAGTCCTGCACTCGAATATGGGCATCTGGGAGCCCAAATTTGAAATTTGTTTTATTATTTATTTCTCATTTTGTAAAACGTTAACGAATTTTTGATTAACAAATTCAAATATTTCAAAGTCTTCCATTAACATCGCGTGCATCCTTAAGCAAGGATATTTTATGCCCGAGGATTTTTTTTTTCGATATTGCTGCTGAATTGTATTTTATGGTTTAAGTGCAAAGAACGTGATATTTAATAAATAAGGATAACAAACAAAATTTTTAAAAAAGCCCCTTTGGGTGTAATATAAAATCTGAAAGCTTTCAGATTTTTTTATTATTACTTTATTTTGTGATATTGCTGTTGAATTTAATTTTATGGTTTAAGTGCGAAGAACCTGATAGATTTAATAAATAGAGGCTTAAAAAAATAGCGTCAAATACGTTAACAAAAAAGCCGATTGGGCATAATGTAAAATCTGAAAGCTTTCATATATATAATGCAGTGCTTTCAGATTTTATTAACTTTTATTTCTTTTAAATTTTGCTAATTTAATTTAAGCTCTTCATTATTGCGCAAGTTAGAGTTTAAAATTTCAGTTTCAAAAAGCCTTTTAAATGCTCGAATGATATGTTTTTTAGATTTGTTCTGCACAAATTATTTTGTTTCAAATGGACTTTAATGTAGTGATATATTCTCAGACAAATGGAAATCAACATATATTATTTTTTATTTGACATTATTACGAAACTCTAATGCACTCTTACGTGAAAGCCTGATCACAACGGAATTATTTACTTATCGGGAAAAAGACGTTTCTTTCTTACTCGGGTAGGAGAAAATATACAAAATAAACAAGTACTACAAAAATATTTTTTCAGTTTTATTCTTCATTTAGACTTTTAGTGACCTAGTAAACAAATTTAACTTATGAGTGCTATCTAGAAGCGCGGTTGCATTCAAACATGAAACATTTTCGAGAAATCTTTCGCTTGATATTTTTGAGGTACCGAACTATTCGAATATTGTTGCATGAATGTTAAGCAAATTTCAAATATCTAAATAACGAAGAAAACTAAAATTGCTTAAAAAAAGACTGATTTTAAATTCACTGCGTTGTTTCGAATGTTTCGAAATGCTCTGCACAACTAAGGAAGGAGAAAGAATACTGTTTAAAATAAATGCAAACCATTTTATATGCTAATGTTTGAAAAGCTTTTTGAAGACGTTAAAAAAAAAGCACGAAGCAGAAAAATACTAAAATCCCAGCAGTTGGTTTCGAACATTTTGATGTTTCGAGGAAGGGTTCAAATAGGAAGTTTTCTTTTCTACTTTTATCGTTTCTGCCTTCAGGCTGTTTTTCCATATAGTTTTCCTACATTTGAAAAATAAATAAATAATGCAAAATTTAGATTTAAAGCTAAGAAAATCTAGCGGATTTTATTTAGATATGCCAAAAAGACGCTTCGTAGAATCTTTCGAAAATTTGCATTCCTTTTAAGATTGGGATTAGATTTTCTTACTTCCTTAAATTTAGCTTTACCTTCTTCAGACGTTTGAGGGTTTGAAGATCTAACTGATTCCTATTAGTAAAAAATGGGACTGAAATAAGTAATTGCAGTAAAGTATGTAACAGTGAGGATTTTCCTTACTAACTTTAAGGGATATTTTAAACTATGATTAGAGAGCGTTGGAAATCCTTCAAACACTCTCTTTTAAAAAGTATAAATCTTTTTGTGAAAACTTCGATACAGCCTATCTTAAAATCACTTTATCTTGCAATTATTGTATTAATATTGGGATTCTTGAAACGTGAAAGATAAATCAAATTAACGTGTATGCAAAACAGTTAAATTTAAAACAAGAAAATAAAATAAAACTAATTGCATTAAAAGTAAACTAATTTTTAAACTAAGCTTAAAGTAATTTACATAGCTCAATCGTCATTCAAAACGTTACTTAGTTATACAAGTATGTATTATTATAATTATTGCTTCACATAGAAATATTTTAAAATGATAACTCCTTACCGTATTAAATATTATCATATTTGTAACAAAATTAGAATAAAATTATCAGGTAAAGTTTGCTTAGAAATCTGGTAAGAATTCTTAGCCAAGACTCGGTTAAAAGTGCGATATGGTTGAATAGTTCTCAAAGCATAAGCCCCGATTAAGAAAATTTCCCTTAAAGACATATGATATTGTTTAATGAATTTAATTATTAATTTGATAATGGCAAAGCTCTTGAGATTTATCTGTCGAGGGGGAGATAGCCGTAATATGCTTCGTTATATTCAACTTACTCCTCGGAGAACGTTATAATAAAGGAAAGTGATCTCAGTTTTCAGAACAAGTGAAAAAATTACGGAAATATTTTCCATCCATGCTGTTCAGTCAGCCGTTAATACAACTCCATGTTAACTCCTCAAAAGTCAAAACATGTGGTTATGACCAACGTTAATCAATGAATCGTCATTGGGTATAATGTGATTCTCTATCCAGCAGTTGTTTGGCAGTGACATGCAGGAGTCTCAATTAGTTTGATGAAAATTTGCTTTTAAAGTATGCTTCTTTTTCTTCAACATTATATTGTGGGGTTCCACCCTTTTACCTGGCAACTAAATGTGAGGAACATCGTGTATAGATAAGCGAATAATCGCTTGAGTGCGTGAACAGAGACCTAAGACTCAAGAAGGATTAATTACCCTATCTCTTCTCAAAATAAGAACACAGTATGCTCCTATCTCAAAGAGTACAGCAAAGCCTCCACTTGGGCTTGAACTTAAAGTAATGAGAACTGAAGCTTAACTAATGCTTAACTAGAAAGATATAGCCGAAGCTATCAAGATCCTAAGTTAGTTGGCCCCTAAATCTCAATTAAGTTGCCGAAGCTGTCAAGGGCCTGAAGTACGGCCGAGCGTAGTAATAACTTAGAGAGAGACGTAGTGAAAAGGCGAATGCGCGCTAGTCAAAAACTCTGGCTCTTTAACTCAGTCAGTGAAACTTCGACTTAAATACCGCTCTTACTCATTTGCATTAAACGCGATTCTGAAAACACATTCTGGTAGAAAATTGAAAGTTGAAAATAGAAAAGATAGGAAAGTGGCTTTAACTAAAGATAACTGTTAAAAACGTAGGATAAACCTTACAATATACTACATTCCTAGACTACCAAGGAAAAACAATTCTAAGAAGAAACAAAATAGCTTGTGGTCCGTATAATGAAAAATTTGGAAAACAACTATAATTTGTAAATAAATCGAACGGCTGTGTGCACAAACTATCGAACATTTGTAAGTAAGTTATCTATAAATATATTTAATTTCATGCAGGATTTTCAAAAGCAAAAATTTTATATGTATCTGCAGGCACGGCTTTAAGTCACAAAAAAATTGTACGAGTGTGTTTATTTTAAAACATATAATAAAATTTGTCTAATTTATGAATTCAGTTTCATGACTTAGGTTAGAGAAGAAAACTTTTTAAACATAAATGTCTAACATCTATTCCATCTACGATGTGTCCTAAGAATTGAGCATCTTAGAAATTAATCTCTAGTTTTCAAGATACTGAGAGTTTCTCACGATGGCACTTCCGCACTGCTGTCATATAAAACTCTTGTTTTACGCAAAGAAGATTACTGCCCTGTAGCACTAGAGGAAAAAAATCAGTCTCGCTTATCGTCAAGTTAATCCCACAGTCATAGAACGTGTGTTAATTGGAGTGGCAGCAGTGACTATATAGAATAATAAGCTACGGAATAGCAAAAGTAATTTTTAATAGATTAAATATACTCCCTTAGCATGCTAAATCTGCGACACACTCTGCATACATAGGATAGCCTTTTGAGTAATAATACTAAGATTATATAGGAAGTTCTGTTTTGCTGTTCGTTACTGTCGATCGTTTTGACACAGTCAGTACTGAAAACTTTCAAACCTAAATAAAATAATTTAGAAAAATATGCATTACGAGTAATTTTGCATCCGCAATTTCGCGCTAGTAGAGCTAATAACCTCAAAAATTTCATGGAATGCTACATTGCTTTTAATTTTGTGCTGTGCTTTTTACACTGTTTCTTGCATATTATATTTTACGAGACATTTGTGATGCTTTCGAATTTAATCTACGACTTAGTTCTAAACAACACAGTTCACGGATTTGAAAGTTGGATGAAATACTACCAAAAAATCAATTATTCGTTGAATTATATATGTGTGTGTGTGTGTGTGTGTGTGTGTGCGTGTGTGTGTGTGTAAAAACAAACTTTAGAAGTACTGCAGTGGGAACACTGAGATGAAGAAATGTAGAAATACTGATTCCGCATCACGCAGACAGAATAAATCGTAGATCCATACTGAAAACCAATAATTCGGATTGCGTAGAATGATAAAAATGTTGAATTCGTAACGAATAAAAAATTTCGCAGCCGAGTAAGATATATATTCATTTTTATTTCTATTGACATTTGTGGCTGCAATTGGCATTCTAATTATGCGTATTCCCAGAATACTTACAATTTTTATACTATTGCGATAGGAAGAGGGCATAGCGGATTAGCGTCTAAGCAGCAACAGAAGGCGAAGTGAAGTGCGAATATGTAAATCGGCTTTATAATTTAATTTAGTGACATCTTCTTAATTCCTTATTTTAAATTTCGGTGTTTACTCTTTGTGTTCTAAAAGCAGCTATAAATTTTGTGGATTGCGCAATTTCTAGATTAATCCATGTCACGTAGCTTGCGTAACGCTGATGCCATAGCTATTTCGGAACCTGTACTCAAACTTCTGACAACTGAAACCTTTCTAATTAAATCCTTCCTGTGGTGAGATACAGTGAATTTTGGTGAGCTTGGATATTGGGTCAAGGCGCACTTCGCTTCTACCTCTGGTAAAACGTGCGAAATCCATAAAATAATTTTTAAATATATAAACTAAATTTTTAAAAATAGGGAAAAGATTATAATATCGCGAAAACTTTAATATTATAAAAAAGTTTATGAAAAATAAACTATAGAAATTGTTAACTTTTAGAGCGAAGTCTTAAGCAAATTAAAATTGTGAAACTAATCTGAAACTTTTTTATAAAAAACTTAAAACTAAGAAACTGCACATTACGTATTCATATTTTAACGTTTCAAATCGACTCATCAAATGGTAATAATTTAAAACATTCAAATGCGAATATTAAATGAGTACTAAAACCATGTTTCCTTCCACTTGATTATTTGGGCAAAAATGAAATTATGAAAGAAAAATTGAAACAAAACAAGGTCCCAAACAAACTTATTTACAACATAACCAAACATAAAGAGAAAAGATATTACCCCGACGGGAAATCAGTCTCTAAAAATCAAAACAAATTTAAATTATAAAATAATAAAACATGATAAAATGATGTAGATCAACTAAAGATATAAATTGAAAAAAGAAAAATGAAACGTCTAGGTAATAAAATCAAGCCCTTGTATATTAAAATGCGTCGAATAATTTTATAATATGTCACTGCATACAGGCATATGCTTAATTCATTGAATACCTTAATCTGAAAAACAAAGGCTAAGGTGCATAATGAACTCCGCTCCCCCTCTTACAGAATGAAAACAGAATAATCGAATAGGCTGTTATAATCGGTTAAAAGAAAAAACAGCTGAAACCTTATCAGCAAACGTGAAACACAAGAAACTCATTCTGTTACCTAACTGACATTTAATTCTCAGCGTAATACATAAAATTAACCTTAGTATTTGCAGATGTATTTGTATAATATAACGCTATGTATGAGAAAAGCTAGAAAGACTAATTAAAAATTATCTACTTCAAATTAGCAACAGACACTGCGAATTTCACCTTTAAGGAAACATCTTCACACTTTCTTTAGAACAACAATTCAAAGTGAAGCATCCAGGATTAGCTATCAAGCTTAATGAGCTTATAACTGCTGATTACAACAGAATTTCTTCTCTATACCCTTTCTTCAATGTGTTGATTTATTACCGAGGAAATCTGCGTTTACGCTGTCATCTTGATTCTTATTTCTTTCTTAAAGATGATAAACACGGAACAGAGAAAGAAAAAATAATTCAGTACTCTAGTCTAAAAATCACTTAAGAGCACACGCTAGAACTCAACTCGCTAAATGAAAGAACTTATAAAGCTACCTTTCCAGCAACCCATTTAATGTCAGAATAAAGTTATCACTAAGATATTTAATCCGTAGGAAATATGCTTGCTAATAATATAAGTATAATTTATATTTCAACTTTAATAGTATAAAGGAGTTATAAACTGTAAGTTCTTTAGAGCACACATTACAGTCCATATACGTATAATAATATAATTAATTCTATAATTACATAATAAAGTTATTTAATAAGCTACTTAGTTTTTGCCCTTTTATTTGGTAGAGCAAAATGGTAGTATTTTTTGGCCCATCTTTTCAAAGAAGGTTTAACCTAAATTTAAAAATCTGTTGGAATTTTAGAAAAATATCATTTAAAAATAATGAATAGAATTTTTACTTTTTGATCTAAACGAAATAAAATTATACATTTTTAATACTCCTGTAGAGACATTAGGTTTATTTCGAAGCAGGAGTCATGAAAAATATGCAAGGCCTTCGCCGGGAATCGAACCACGGACCTCTGAAATACCGGCTCAGTGTGCTGACCACTACACCACGAAGGCACGCTAAGAATGTGGCAGATATACCTTATATACTCCCCTTTTTAAAGGGCGACTAGGGTTTTAGGGGACCTAGTCGCCAAATCCTGGGTGTGGAGAGTCATATTCCACAACCCTTTTAGTTCGGCGCTACTGTAGAGACATTAGGTATTTTTGAAGCAGGAAACGTGAAAAAAATGCAAGGCACGCTAAGAATGTGGGAGATATACCTTATATACTCACCTTTTTAAAGGGCGACTAGGGTTTTAGGGGACCTAGTCGCCAAATCCTGGGTGTGGAGAGTCATCATCCACAACCCTTTTAGTTCGGGCGCCACTGTAGAGACATTAGGTTTTTTTGGAAGCAGGAACCATGAAAAATATGCAAGGCCTTCGCCGGGAATCGAACCAGGGACCTCTGAAATTCCGGCTCAGTGTGCTGACCATTACACCACGAAGGCACGCTAAGAATGTGGGAGATATACCTTATACTCCTACCAAAACATTTTTTTAATTTTGAATATCAATTATTTTGTTATTTTCAAATTTTGCATTTATATCTAACATTTTAGGCACTCACAAAGAGATCATCTATTTATATAAATGAAGAAAATGTGAGCATTTTTCTTGAGTAGTTATCAGCCATAATACACTAGAAACGAAAACCAGTTTTGATAACTTGAAAAAACAAAAGTTGTATTCACTCAGTTAACAGTTTCCGCATACTGCAATAGAAGTTCCCAGCAAAATATTCATCTTCTTTCAACAGTTCTGTATTACGGTTCTTCATTTTTAATATTTAAGATTACTGTTACTTATTTAGGAAATTTTTAGTGACTTAAAGGTAATCTCGCGAACTCATCATGATCTGTCATTCTAACGAAGAAGATGTTCCAAACTTAAAACTACCTTATTTCTGAAAAAAAGAGAGAATAAAAAAAATTTATTAACAAAATTTTAAAAAATTCAAATAATAAAAAAAATCTGAAAGCTTACAGATTTTATATTACTTCAAAACGGGCGCTTTATAACTTGCGCGTTACCTTTATTTATTAAATATCATGTCCTTCGCACTTAAACTATAAAATTCGATTCATTAGCAGTATCACAAAATGTTTAAAAGAGCATATTTTTAGAATTTCTGATACGCAGTCTCTCGCGCTTGAGATAAAAATGTTTTTTTTTTCGTACAGTGTTGCCATCGCTAGCTTTAAAATCATTGAGTTTGTTAATCAAAAATTCTTTAATGTTTGACAAAATATGAAATCAATAATAAAACAAATTCTAAATTTCGAATCTGGGCTTCCAGATGCCCATATTTGAATGGAAGACTACGTTATTGAAATTTTGATGTCTCTAGGTACTGTTGTTTTTTTACAGTGCGAGAAACATACATACATTCATGCAAATTCTTCATTATTTAAGTTTTTTAAGTGTATTGCAGGGCTCTAATATTTGGTGGCAACAATTTGGAAAGTGAACCGACATTTATAGTGAACCGAACCAAAATGCTAAAACGAAACTAATAGCCCTTATGGGCAAACTGCCCCTTTGGGTTAAGTATCTTTTTATATAGAAATGCATAATATATCCTATAGAAAGACAGTTAAAATTGTAAAAATACAAACATTTGTCTTTGCACAGCTAATTTGTGAAATTAAAAATTTTCAAAGCTCAGCTTTCGAAATTTTGGAAAATCTGCTAATTAACGAAGAGATAAAAAAGGATTCGCATTTTGATTATCAATGCAGCGTAACTTAAAATGGAAGGTTAGCATTTATGGGAATTTAATTCTCCAAAAATTAGACCCCAATACAAGAAATTATGGAAATCATCTTATCGAGGAAGCATGTTTTTTAAGGCGAACGTTTTCGCAAATGTTTTCTTGACCTAACATTATCTGAAGAAAAAATTCTTAAAGCCCGTAAACCCTGAAATAAATTCTGCCTTTGGGAGCAGGGTGATTAAGAGCCTGTTGTTTTGTTTATTTGTGTTTCTTTTATAAGAATTTAGTAATTAATTTTAATTCATTAGCTTTCTTTTTGAGGGTGTGGAATCAATGTATATTTTACTCCGGAATGCTTTGAAAGTTTAAAATAAGTATATGTTACAATTTCCTTTGTTTGAATACTGAGGATCTGATTTCAATAAAACATTGAAATTATGGTATGAAACGTACTTCTTCGAACATAAGAAGAAAACGTAGTACTTTTTGTACAGTATTTTTGAAATTTCACACATTACAGAAATTCGTACATCATTTCTGACAATTACAGATAAACAGGTAACTGTGTACAGGGCACCAGAAACTTCACTACAGAATCAAACAGTATTGTCCCAGTACACTAACTAGCTAAACAGTATGAAAAACTGGAGTTGACTGTATGGTTTTTTCTCCTAAGGAACACTGGGGTTGTATATCGGAGTTGTTACATTCATAAAATTAGGCCAAGTTACATAAATAACTTAAACCGTTAAGTATACTCATCAGAATATTGGATTACGTAAATATAGTAGAGTTGATATTTTGGAGATCGTTGCACTAGAATTTTTACATTATTATACAAGTAGATACACATATCGGATTTGATTTTGCTAATATATTTGGAGACTGAACCTTGTTATATGAGGATATTTGTTACAGGTAAAAAAACTCTGTTGAGCTCAGATCTTTTAGTCCAAGGTCATAAATAAAGTTCATGGTCTCAGCTCAGTTTGGTGTTTTGAAGTATTATGGAAACTTAATGCTGCTCGGAATCAATTATTGGGGTGTAGCTTAGACATTGCCCTTTCCGCTTTTTCGTTTTTCGGTCCTAAGATGTGACTTGGCATAGATCCAGTCCTAGAGCACTGGCTTTTGGTGTACATTCATGATTTTTGGATATATGCAGCACTGAGATATCACCAGTCTTTTAAAGTTAAGGTCTAGATTGCTAGGTTTCCGAATGTGTAGGTCACCTGAGAGCCAGAAGAATAGATAATTAGATATTATAGAATAGATAATTAATAGATAGGTCTGCCTCTCCTTTGACTCCACAGACGCAGTTGTCGTTATTAGAGAGATTCCTTTTGAGAAAGTAATCTGGATACGGGCTTTGACCGATGAGATAACAAGTTAGAAAGGACTTAGGACTTCTGATTTCTGTCCCAAATTTGAGGACAAACTGGTGAATGCGCCGTCTTGTTGTGGCGATATTCCACTCTTCTTCCAACTCGTAGCTTATATGTTTGTTTAGGATTTGTCGTAGTTGCAATTTCGCAAGGCTGATGTTGAAGAACTCGCCTTCTTTGGAAATAGCTGCCGGATTGTCGGCGATGTCGTAGCCAACGTTACCGCTGTGTCCTTTAATCCAAGTTATCGTTATTTCAGAATTGAGATTTTAGAGATTTGACTAATTCATAGTCCAGGTGAGAATGGTTGTATGGATTTCGGATGGAGATTATTTCTGCTTGGCTGTCTGAGTTAATGGATATTTTGGAGAAATTTTGTATTGGCACAACGTTGATGGCAGCTTTTATTGCTAAGGTACGCTTGATGTATTTTTCATAGTAAAGAATATTTTTCAATATATTTAGAGCATAAGTTCCTAAAGTTTTTTTTACTATTTTTTTCACGCCTCCCACTGCCAAAAAATGAAACTTCCCGCGCATTATGTTTTGTCCAAAAAAGTCGCTTCGGACGAGTAGGTCTCTTAGCATCATTGTTCAATACTTCCTAACAAATAACAGACTGCGGCTAGTTGACACCATTTTTTATAGCAGTAAAATGTAAAAGCTGGATATAATCATCGTTGTATTTGCGTTTTTTGCCGAACCCATAACGAAGCGTAAAATGCCTTTAGAGCTTAGCAGAAATATTTCAGTACAGCTCAAATTTGCATCAACGTAAACTATCAGCGTATATTTATATGCTTAAATGTTATGATTTTAATTGGCATTTCGCAGTTCACTAATTTTGTATATTAATGTACGGTAAATCGGGAAATGTATGGCAATTAGAAAATGTGTATTGACATCTGAATGATAAAAATGAAATATTTTCACATAAAATGATTCGAAATGGGTAAATTTTTTAATCTACCATTTCCTGTTCAATTCAATTTCATCTTACTTCCCTGCTTCGGTTATGGGTGACTGGCGGCAGGTAGTGCTTTTGACTCCGTGCAGTGATTAGTACTCTTGTGAGGTTACGTAATACTTACTGCATTTTTGAACTCAAAACATATTTATTACAATAGTGAGAAGCTATTTACATACACATAATTCATGTACAGCATAGAACAGTACTGCAGTTACATCCTCTGATTCGTTACATCTGAAACGATACCAGAGGGGAAAAAAGGATCATTGCTTCGTTAGCCCTCCTGAAATCAAGCTGCTTTAACGACAGACACAGTCTCTAAATCTCTTGGCACAGTGGTTAAAATTTTTTGACACTCGTGAAATTATGTAACTTGTACTGTCAATTGGAGCGAATTATTGCGTCTGCGATTGCAAACAATGTCATGTGATACGTTGTAAAAACTTGAAAAAGCTCCCTCTGCTTGGTCGTCACCATCGAGATAGATAAGGCCTGCGCTCTGAATCGAAACTAGCTTGTGAAGTCTCGGTTAAGAGACCCTCATCAGTATCTTACACAATCACACTCCCCGAAACTTTCTCCGCATATCAGTAGCTTTCTATCTCTTAACGCTGTTAAGCATACTTCACACACTTTTGTTAAATCCATAGATTTCGTTAGTTTTATAACATTTCTGCATTAGTCATAGGTTTTTCAAGTTAACTGCTTTGTGATACATTTTCGTTTCTCCATATTTCCGTGTTATCATCATTATGCCTTCCCATTGTGTCGTTCGTGGATGCAAAGGATATTATGAAACGTCCCCATAAAGGAATACGACTGAGAAATGAAAATATGAATCCATTAAATAATTTGTTTGACGATGAAAATTTGAAGTTCCAATGTAAATTTTTGAATTGGTTGGATGTTTAGAAACGTTTGGGATGCACTACAGGGAATTTTAAGAAAGAAACTCATTATACTCTTACTCACACAACTCATACTTTGTTGGAAATGAAGCGGTATTGTATCGAAGAACTGAAAATTAAATATTTTCTTTGTGGTTTTCTATTTCACAAACTGATTCCTTAGAAGAGAGATTCGGAAAGTATAGATTTTTAGCCGGATCGCAATATCATGTCTCAATGAGGCAAATACTCGAATGGGAGTCCAAATTCAGATTACGAAACACTTTTTCATTGAGACCTGCAACTTCTGTCAAATTACTATTGACGTGTTTAATGCTGTGTCTTCATGCAAAAAGGAAGATGAAGTCATTAATTACCTGGATATTTATGTAATTAATGGGCATATTTTACGCATCGAAAGTGTAATACCAGTCTTAACATACACTGCAGGATATTGTTTTAGGCCATGTTTTCAGTTGTTAAAGCAGTTTTCAGTTGATAAAGCACTGATATGCGAAGATGCATATCGCTTATTTTCAAGCATGGATAGAGGATATTTAAAGTATTTTCACCCGTATATTGTAAATATTATTGTGTATTGTTATATACCAGTTCAAAAACTTTTTTCTGAGAAATACGAAAGTGAATTTTTAATCTTTTGCGGTGACTCTTGCATTGTCTATTACAAATAGGCTAGAATTCTTTAATTCAATTGATATACTGCTGAATATCGTGTCAAACAAATTTTGTGGGAAAAATTACTGTTGTAATATATATATATATATATATATTATATAATATATATATATATATACAAAACCCTGTTTAAAAGATAACTGCAAACACTACAGAAAGCAAATATTTAAAATAAAGTATTTATATTTTAGAAAATATTTCATTGCATTTAAAAATATCAGTTATTTTATTTCATATTTATTTGTAAACTTTTTGTTGGGTTTTATAGTTTGTATTTTTTTATTCGTTATGATTTAAGGGCTAAATTTATGTTTACTTTTGACATCTAAAGGATCATTCCTTGTAACAGTTACTAAGACTAGTAATATAAAAATTGTCAACAAAATTAATGATTAATTATTTTAATTTGAAACTTTAATTTTATATGCAGTAACTTTCCTAAGGAGTTAAAAGCGTAACACTTATTTCATTGCATAATATGCAGAATATCAAACACTGAGTAAATTTGATTCTTAACAGAGCGTACTCTTCTTAAATTTAAATATCAATGCTTTTTACAAATCATTAAAGATCGTTTTATCATGGTGAAACTTAAATGCATATACACAGTCCAGTCACATTAATGTGACCACCACGTACTTTCCATGTCAGAGTTAAATAACCAATCACAGAAGGCAGGTGGCAGCACAATGCAGTTGAGCGTATATAAAGGGTGTGTGAGGGCTTCGGAAAACATTTCAATCGTTGGCGTAATGCAGAAACGAAGCGATTTATCCGACTTCCAAAAGGGCATGATCATTGGCTTTCGGGCCAAGGGTGGAAGCATTTCCGAAACGGCTGAGTTTGTGAACTGTTCGCGTGCCGCCGTGGTAAAAGTGTACCGTGCATGGCAAAATGGGACTGTCCAAAATCAGCGACGTGGCAAATGTGGTGCACCACGGGCCATAGATGACAGAGGCGAACGACAGTTGCGGAGATGCGTTCGGGCAGATAGACGGGCTACCGTTGAGCAACTGACCACCAAAATGAACCAAGGGGCTACCAAAAGTGTCTCCCAAAGTACTATTCAGCGAACATTGCTGCGTCTGGGCCTCCGAAGCAGACGCCTGGTTCGTGCACCTATGCTGACTGCTGTTCATCGACGGCGAAGGCTAGAATTTGCACGCCAGTACAGCAGCTGGACGTCCACTGAGTGGCGACAGGTTGCGTTTTCGGATGAATCGCGTTTTATGCTCCATCGGACAGATGGACGTTGGCGTATAAGGCGTGAAACCTCTGAAAGGAACCACCCTGCAACCATTGCCGGAACGGTCCAAGCTGGAGGCGGGAGCATTATGGTCTGGGGAATGTTTTCCTGGCATTCTCTAGGTTCACTGATCATTGTGGAAGGCACAATGGATCAATACAAGTACGCATCTGTCCTTGCGGACCATGTTCACCCCTACATGCGCATTGTTTTTCCTCAGGATGATGGCATCTTCCAGCAGGACAATGCGAGGTGCCATACAGCTGCCAGTGTACGTGCGTGGTTAGAAGAGCACCAGGATGAGTTTACCGTCCTCCCCTGGCCAGCAAACTCACCTGACTTAAACCCAATCGAGCATCTGTGGGACCATCTCGATCGAGTTGTTCGCGCCATGGATCCTCAACCGCGTAATCTAGCGCAGCTGGCCACGGCATTAGAGTCGGCATGGCTCAACATCCCAGAGAACACCTTCAGGGACCTATGTGACTCTCTTCCTGCACGTCTCGCAGCAGTCCGCTCTGCGAAAGGTGGTTATTGTGGCTTTTGACAGATGGTCACATTAATGTGACTGGACTGTGTATTTAGCTAATTTAGATTCTGTTCAATTTTATACTTGTTAGTATCATCTAATCAGTTCGTTTAAAAGGTAAGGTAAATTAAATTTCTGACTGATATAAAACATTTAAATGTTAGTCTAATTATTAAGTAGCCTCTTTCATTCGTTTGTTGTTTTATAATCCTGCTACATTAATATAATATATACAAATAAAAATATGCAATAATTATGGAAGGAGAAATATGTGTTCCCACTATCAAGCATTTTGTTAAAATAGTAGGTGAAACAAAAAATTTGATCCGAGGTGGAAATCAGCGAAAGAGACACAAAGACAGTACAGAAAAATTAAAATTTTTTGTTACTTCAATTTTAAAACTAATTTTTCCTTCAAAAAATGTTCTCCTTTTAGCAGCACCACACCTTTCTCAAATACTTTTATCTTGAAAATAAATAACAACAAAAGAAAAATGAAAATATTTCATAGTAGTATAAGTTTTGTAAAACATTATATAGCCACTTGTAATTTTGTTTTAGACTGAATGTATAGTATGAGATGCCAGTTTCATAGAATAGGCTTAGGAAAACTGTGTTTAGCAAGCAAGCTAAACTGCGCGAAGACCGGTCCTCTAGCAATGACGTAGTCACTCAGCGCACAGGCGTTATCTATCTCGACGGTGACGGCTTGGTTCGGTGAAACAGCGGGCTCTGGCAGGAAATATATTTTGAAGAAGCCCAGTTAAATATAAAGCACACGGTAGACACACACAGATCACTAAATATTACGGTGATGTATACAAGATCACTCACTACACAGTTGTCACACTATTACAAACACCACTGAAAGCGAGAATTAGATGCTTTTGTATTGGAAAAACCTGTAGAGGCTATAATGTGTTTCTTGAGCCTTTTTTGCATGCGTTCGTGGGGCAGTGGTCAGCACACTCAACACGTAACCGAGAGGTCCGTGATTCGATTCCCAGCGAAGGCGTTGCTCATTTTTCATATCTCCTGTTTCGAAATAGCCTAATGTCTCTACAAGATGATGGATGCTTTTCTTTTGGATTTTCCGGAGAAAGCGTAAGAGGCGTAAAGAATCTTGTCCTTACTTTCCGCGTCAGGACTGTACTCCAAGAGATGCTGAAGCTAGCTTTACGACGACAGTAGCTTGATATTTCCTTCATTATCCGCTGCTTTAAATCAGGTTGTATGAGAGGTGTTTAAGTTTTTATTGCAATATCCGTATGGAGAATTTAACTGTGCAGTTGAATTTCCAGACGACCCAGCAATTTCGTGAAGATGCAGATGGGTTGGCAGTAAATAAAGTTTTGCCAAACGAATTACCTTAAACAGTTACGTTATCAGGACTTAGCATTCTGTGTGTATTCTTAGAGAACATAGTAAATTCTGTAAAGGGTTCTTATCCTTACGTTCTAAGTCCTGAACTGGAACAGGGAGCGGAAGGTACGCTATGTTCTGATGTAACTGCTGGGCTGGAGAATAACTGCACGTGAAGGGATTGGAAATCCTCTTTTATTCACTCACTATTAAATACAAACCTCCCAATTCGGGAGAGATACAGAACGTAACAGACCAAACTTTGGTCGAACTTAACAATCAAATAAATTTAAATAAATTAAAACATAACTTAAATTAAACTTTGCTTCGCAGAGCAATTCGCGGAAGTTGGCCTCTACCGAAAAGGGTGCGTAGCAAGGTATACTAAATACTACCGCACTTTAATTTATTTTACAAAGCAATCACGTAGTAAGCACTATGGCTTATAAATTTAAACTG
>KK117424.1:237486-276387 GCA_000611955.2 Stegodyphus mimosarum | reverse complement strand
AAAAGGGTGCGTAGCAAGGTATACTAAATACTACCGCACTTTAATTTATTTTACAAAGCAATCACGTAGTAAGCACTATGGCTTATAAATTTAAACTGCTAGCTGGTCAGGCGAACGTTGAGCAGCGCGACCGTGATCTGAGGCAAAGCTCTCACACACCGAGAGGTTTCTACCTCTGCTTAAATAGTGCATGGCTGAACTTCAAAAATTAGCATAAGCTAAAAACGCGCGCTTCTTCTGACAGGAAGTTGAAGCAGAGAGGAGATAGAAAAGATTTAAATTAAAATAAACTTGGTTAGTTTAACTAAAACCTTACAACGTGAGCAATTACGTGAAGATGCAGTTACCGAAGCTTTTCTGAAAGAATTGCGGTATAGCTGCCGAAAGATTTCGTGATAGTTTAAGTCGTTATTGCAGTTATCAATCCTTGGTCACCACTGTGGATGCCCGACGGCAGGAAGCGTTTCTGACTCCTTATAATGATTAGTACATTTGTGAGGTTACGTAATACTTACAACGTTTTTGAACTCAAATCATATTTATTACAATTACGAGAAGCTCTTTACATATATATAATTCATGGATAGCATAGAACAGTATTGCACTGAAGTATAGTCCTCGCGACGTGAAGAACCTGGGACCCTTCTAGTTGAGAGTTCAAGAGCATTCTGACCTGTTGTTCCAATGAAAAAAATCTTCACACTGAATTAGCCATGCCTCCTTAACTTTTCAGCAATATTTTACATCCTCTGATTCGTTATATCTGGAAAGATATCAGAGTAAAAACAAGATCATTGGTTCATCAGCCTTTCTGAAATCAGCAGGCTTTCACGGCAGACACAGTGCAGAACATTGAAATCTCTTGACACTGGTCATGAAGTATGTCTCTTGTACTGTCAATTGGAAAGAGTTATTGCGTCTGTGATGGCAGATAGTGTCGTGTAACACATCGTAAAAGCTTGAAAACAGTGACTTCCGGGGACCGCACACACAATTTTTCATTTCTGTTTGCACCGTTAAGCAAGATTTCTCTTAAGCAGTGTATTACAGCTTAACACTTACATAGCTTTTCCAAAAATTAGATATCTAGTTTATTTCTAAAAGCGTGTAATTTGCTCAAAACTTCGTGATCTTATTTGAAAGTGTTCCACTGTTGCGCTCTCCTAAAATAGAATTAAACATACGGATTTCAGTCACATATTTTTCGATATAGGTGAGTATTTAACATCTTATTACATGACACATCTAAGCAACCATTACGTAACATCTTCTTCAAAAGATTAATAATATTAAGCAAAATCCCTTTTTACTTATTTAGTTATAAATAGTACTTTCTTTATCAAAATAGCAAAATTTAAAGCAGTTCATATGGTGCCTAAAATACTCCTATTTTTCCAAATTCGAAATATTTACTTTAAATCCTGTGTACAGATTTAATTTTAATAATCTTTAGAATTTGTCTCTTGAAATGTGACGCAGAAAGAAATTAATTTTACCTTATTTCCTTCTATTGCTTCAACGCCTTGCGATTTGAAGAAAGCAATAAACTTTTTTAAAACGGTTATTTGAGTTCAGGAACTTTATCTTAAATTAGCTTTCCAATTCAAAATATTTATCTTTTCCCTTTATAATATCCCAAGAACTGTTAAGAAAAAAGATTCCAAGTTATTTATGCAATCAAACTGACTGTTATTAGAAACGCTAAGCACTTTTTATTTCTTTATGCAAATATTAAAACCAAACTCGAAAAAATAAATTATTTGTGCAAATAAGGAAATTTAAGTTTTTTTTTTTCTTTTCAGTGTCCTGGGCTAATGTTGACTTGCGGCTAGGAAAATAGAACGTGCCTGATATTTCGAACGCAAATTATAGATATATTTTTTTGAACTGCTGGAAACGAATAAAATAAAGGCTGTTTTTATAAAAAAGTAGAGGGAAAATAAAACAAAATAAAAATAAAAAATATTTTATAAAAAGTGCTACACGAGAAAATAAAATAAAGCAAATAAGAAGCGTTGCATAAAAAAGGCAAGCTATGAATTTCAGAAGATTAGGATGAAGTGTAGTATTTACCAGATTTTAAATATTTTTCCATAACTTGCCAAACATCTGAAATTCTCTTTTTCTTTAATTAGAAAATTAAAAATATATACTTTTGCGACACAAATGCAAGGTGATTAAATTCTATTATAACTATATTGTAAAATTTTCTTCTTTCGAAGCAATGTTTACATTTGAACTATATATTTTGGAATTTTAAAATAACAGAATTAATAAAAGCATGTTAGAACAGCACGGTATGCGGTATAGTCATAAGTACTTGGGTTTAGGAAATAACTTTATGGTTGTTTCCTATAAAGCATTCCAGTAACATCAAACTAATTAAAAGGATTCCTCTGTTTTACTTCCGATTAATGTAATGTAATGAGTAATGTTGGGATTCAAAATGTTCGGAATAGTATTTTAATATTTAATTAAAAATCATCTTCAGGTTATATTATCTGGAGTTAATATGGGCAACAAAGATATTAAAGATGAACATTGTGATGCATCTCATTACAGCTTGCGTATATGAGATTTGGTAAAGATGCAAATTTTAGTCATCCAGGAATTTGATAAAAGGACGAATATTTGTGATATTACCAGCTAAAACAGTAGTACAAACAAATTACCCAGCATTTTCAAGAAATGTTGTATAATACTATACAACACCGAAAATTTTAATACATGATCTCTTATATTTTCCGTTATTTGCCAAAGCTAAAGATAAACACAAAGTTAGCTGATCATTTATAGTCATATCTCCGTTTATGAATAAAAATTAATGTATGTAAAAATTTTTGTCTGCTCTTTACCATTGATCACAGAAGTATTAAAATTATACACTGACTAGCCTATTAAAATCTGAAGTTGCAGTTATCGATAACCCGAGTTATAGAATTTCACAGATTTAGTCACTTCATCTGACTTGAACAGCTGTAATTTAGGAGATTAATATGCATCCAGTTTCAGCGATGACACATGATTTCGTTAGAATTTTATAACAATCTATTTACATCTTGCCGCTGAAAATCTAATTTGCATAGAATTTCACTTTTCTTGTAGAAACTTGTGGTACGCCATTTTGTCTACATCGCGAGACGTGGAGTCTTTTTTGAAATAAAATGTTGCATCAGTTCTAGGCATTTTTAGAATGATTTCGTAGATGCGAGAGATTTACTTTCCTCTGGCATAGTGCAGGCACAGCTGACCACTTTGCATCTGAGTATTTTATAACCAACAACTTCTACTTAAATCACGTAAGTCTGCAAACTGAATACACTTCAGTAGTATGACATGATTTAAATAATAAAACCTGAGCAGCAACATTCTAGCTAAGAATGTAAATGAATTTACTGTTCATAATATTGCTGGATAGAATGCGCCATCACAGTAGCGCAGTGATTCTTAAACTGTGGGGCGCTTGGTAACCCCATGTAGGGGGCACGAGCATATTGAAAAGTCGAAAATAAACGTTTACTTAGAAAACTATTAATTTACTGAAAGGAAGTAAAACAGAATACGTTCTAACATAAATAAAATACACATTTACACTGATACAATGTACTTATAAATGTATCAATACTGCACAAAGTATTTGATTATTAATTTATCAATACTAAATTAAGAATAAGTTTAATAATTACTACTGACTCCCATGTGTCTTGAGGAGCAAAGTTATTCAAACGAAAGTTTTAATATTAGAAATTGACACTGTAAGTTCTTTTCCTATGTTAAACTAAGATCTATATTTTTTGTCTTCAGAGCAGCCACCGCGGAAAATCCCTTTCCATAAAGGTAGGATGTGGAAATGGTAATGGGATACGAAACGCTTTCGCTTTCAGTGCAAAAAATTCATTATCCACCCCTGTCCAATATTTAAAAAGCGATTTATTACTAAATTGCCTTCTGATTTTGCCACTTGACGTGAAATCTATGAAGATTCCTTCTTCACAGTTGAGAGCCTTTTGGAGTATTTTGAAATGAATCCCTAACCCACTCGTAACTTGCTCTCAAGTTGTCGTCAGCAAGAAAATACATTTTAAAATGCTTAGTCAGCATGGCTAAATAAATTTCAATGTTTTCAAAAAGAACTTTCACATATTGTTCTTCAAACTTGTAAATTTATCAGCATTTTCAAACACTTCTAGGTTTCTTTGCTTGAAGTTTCTGCTCTAATTCCAGTTTTCTACAAAAAATATTACTTTTTCACTCGTCTCCAACATATGTATATTTGCTCCTTGGAGTTAAAGATTCAAGGTTTTTAATTTCTTGAATATATCTACCAAATAGCTCAATTTCATTACAAATAAATGATCTCGAAACTTCTCAGCTTCATGTCGGTTTTCCTCTTGTAGAAAAGTGGCAATTTCCTCCGCTGATTCATAAACACATTGCAAAAATTTCCGATGTAATAATACCCTTGTCTCGCAATAAAAGCAACGATGAATGTACTCCACCATTGTCTTTACAAAGTTCAGAGAAGATTCTTGATTTCAGCGGTCTCATTTTTATATAATTTACTACGGTCACATCTGATTGGCACAATATTCAGACCATTTCTTGGTCATTCATTCCGTTGGAAGCCAGAGCTTCTCTGTGAATATTGCAATGTGTCCAGATGCACGGTAGAGATTTTTGTTTCACAAGTGCTTGTATGCTTTAGAATCTTCCAGACATTGTACGAGCATCAACGGTGCATATTCCGACACAATTTCTCCACCCTTTATGTGCCTCGTTTATAACAAATATTTAAAGTATCAAATAATGCTAGTGTGGTTGCTTTGAGTTTTATTGGTTTACATAAAAAGTAGTTCTTCTACTGCTGACATACCACCACAAACTCTAGCATACGGAATGAAATAAGCATCTTTATTGCTATCTGTTGCGTCATCAAGCTAAAATGAAGACAATCTGTCACGCAACTTCCCGAAAAGCTGCTGCTCTCAAACTTCAGCTATATCATCGACTAGATGGTCTATAGTATCATTTGATAGGGGTATGGACTGCAAGTTTTTAGCAAATTTATCTTCAAAAATGTTTTTACGGTCTCAATTGCAGCTCGCAAAATAAGCTCTTCAATAGGTTGCGCAGATGTCCGCGAGAATGCCGAATGTGCTGGATAGAGAGTGAGGTACGTGTGGGTAACACGTGCCTAAGGAAAGTATCCGTAACATTAACTAGAAAAACAGCAATCTTTGTTGAGATAGACATGTTACAATGAATAATCAAATTTAATAAGGAAAAATAACATAGTTGCCAGATACATAATAACAGCTTAAGAAATTCAGAGCACGGCACAGATAAGGGTACCAAAGTTCACATATCCCGTTGAAGCACAGACGCACACAGTCTGAAGTAATTACGCAGGACTGCCGGAGAAAATTCGTCTCTCCCCGTCAGCCTGTAGGTTTGTTAAACAGGTTTACTGTTTCGCCAATTGGCGCTTTTCTGTACAGTTTTTAAGTCCGTAGCGCCTGTTTGGCGCTGCCGCTGCATACTCCTTCCGCAGTGTCAACGAAGTGTGACATACCGATGCGGGGGTCGGATAAATCGTCCAGAACGGGTGATACAAATGTCCGAAGGTTTTTTTACACTCTTGGAAGCAACTTGGGAAGAGTCCATGGTTATAAAAGCGGGTTTCAGTCTATCTATGGAGATCGTTTGCTTAGTCCCCTTTATTTCGAGATCAAACGTCTTATCTCGTCTTTCTAGCACCTTAAATGGTCTATCATAAGGAGCTTGGAGTGGTTTTCTGACTCCGTCGTGTCGAACAAACACATTTGTGAACTCGTGAAGCCGTGGATGAATGAAACATGTTCGCTGGCCGTGGCTAGAAGTCGTGGTGGGGCGGACACTGGCAAAGTGGGATTTTAAATCCTCCACAAACTGTTTGTGGGACGCGTCCATAGGTGTCGGAGTGACAAATTCTCCTGGGAGACGAATAGTCTTTCCATACACAAGTTCAGAAGTGGTTACTCCTATGTCTTCCTTGAGAGCGAAGCAGAAACCTATCAGAAGCGTTGGAAGGGCAGCTACCCAGTGACTGGTATCATGCGCTTTTAAGGCAGCTTTCAAAGGACGGTGGAATTCCTCGATAAGTCTCTTCGCCTGTGGGTGGTACGGAGACGTCCTGATCCTCTTGATTCCCAATAATTGGGAAAGGGCTCGAAATAAGCCGCTTTCAAACTGTCGCCCTTGGTCAGTAGTAATAACAGCCGGACAACCAAATCGAGTAATCCAGTGGTCAAAGAAAGCCTGTGCTAGTGCATGCTGTTATGTCTAGTATGGGTATTGCTTCGGGCCATCTAGTAAATCTATCTATCATGGTTAGACAGTAATAATTATTTTGAGAAGGAGGTAGAGGATCAACGAGGTCAAGGTGGTCGTGATCAAGTCTCTGTGATTGGTCTGGAAACTTCATTAACGGGGTTCTAGTATGTCTGCTTACCATTGCTTTCTGGCACGGAATGCACTGTCGTGCCCATTTTGCGCAATCTTTACAAGTGGAAGGCCAAACAAACGAGAGCATATCAACTTTGTTGATGCACGAATGCCGGGGTGAGATAAATTGTGCAATGTGGCAAAAACTTTCTTACAGAATGCCGGAGGAATGTATGGACGGGCGGTACCTGTTGACAGATCGCAATATATTGGTAAGCTACAGTTCGGTAAGGTAATTTTTTTGAGTTGTAGAACTTTTGACTCTTTAAGTAAAGTTTGAATTCTGCATCGAATTCTTGCATTTTAGCAATTTCCTCATAGTCGATAGGGTTAGGCATGCTTATTGCTTCTATGCGCGAAAGTGTCTCGGCAGCGATATTCTCTGAACCTTTTATATGGCGAATTTCAGTGGTGAATTGTGAGATAAAGTCTAACTGCCTAGCCTGACGAGGTGAACACTTATCCAAACGCTGTCGGAATGCATACGTAAGCGGTTTGTGATCGGTAATTAAAGAAAAGTTCCGTGCTTTTCTTTAAGCACGGAAATGCCATATACATACTTCCAACATATGCTTAAAATGCCTAATAGCAGCATAAGCTGCCAATAGCTCCCGATCATACGCACTATAGTTCCTTTCTGCCTGCGAAAGCTTTCGTGAGAAAAATGCGAGAGGCGGTAAATTTCCATCCAATGTTTGTGATAGCGTTCCACTGATAGCGAAGTCTGACGCATCAACCTCTAAAACCTACTGGGCATCTTTCTTCGGGTGTGCCAAAAGAACCGCAAAGCGATTAACTGTTTGCACTTTTGAAATTCATTCTGCGCTTCCTCAGACAAATTCAGGGTTGTCTTATCATTTTTCTTGGCCCGTTTTAAATACGAAGTTAAATATATTTGATTCTGCGCTACGTTGGGTCTATCACGTCCGGGTCACCAATGAGTACGTGTAGGTAACACGTGCCTAAGAAAGTACCCGTAACATTAACTAGAAAAACAGCAATCTTAGTTAAGATAGACATGCTACAATGAATAATCAAATTTAATAAGGAAAAATAACATAGTTGCCAGATACATAATAACAGCTAAAGAAATTCAGAGCACGGCACAGATAAGGGTACCAAAGTTCACGTATCCCGGTGAAGCACAGACGCACACAGTCTGAAGTAGTTACGCAGGACTGCCGGAGAAAATTATTCTCTCCCCGTCAGCCTGTAGGTTTGCTAAACAGGTTTACTGTTTCGCCAATTTGGGCTTTCTTGTACAGTTTTTAAGTCCGTATCACCTGTTTGGAGCTGCCGCTGCAAGAGCAACAGAGACTAGACTATTTTTCTAATGATATTTGAACTTTTGAAATGGATGATTGACGAAATAAATATTTAATTTAGTTAAAATTTATTTTGCAATCTATTAAAGTTTAAAAATTAGGAAGGAAAAGTAATATATAACTTATTCTATTACTTAAAAGCAGCTTGCTTGAAATATATGTCACTTAAAAGTAACATATACAAAATTTATTACTTATCTTGATAATTTGCACGGTTTATAATTAAGGTCATATTGTAGCTTTAACGTCAAAGTACATTATTGTTGCATTCAATACACTGTTATTGTATTGGGGCGCGATGAAAATTATGATTGAAAATTGGTTCGCGTGTATTGAAAGTTTGAGAAGCACTGCAGTAGCGATGAATATTCAATTCTAGTTCATTTCTTTCCTTTTCGTTTACTTCGAAAAAACTGTACGTTAAAACGTTCGAGTTAAAAATCATTTCAATCTGTATTTATAAATACTTTTTTAAATGTAATAATTAAGCTATATATGTATTGCATTCCCTTTTGTACCAAATTAATGCAAATCATAGCAACGGAAATTAGTTCCATATGGATTACTGCAAATTAGATGAATTTATGCTACGGATCAAAATAGAGTTATTTTCTTGCATCCTATTTATTGATTTAATTTTTTTTGGAAAATATTCCACGTAGAGAACGTTGGAGTGTTTTATGAGGCTGAAAGAGATATAATCATTTGATTAAAATTTAAGTTTCTATAAACAAAGAATTTTGTTCTCTTCAAAACGAAAAACTCAGATCGTAACAAAATACAAAACAATGGCAATCTACAGATTGAAACGCTAAATAATTCCAACTACTCAACATGGAAATTTATACTAAAATACTGTTCATTAAAGACGAAGTCTTCGATGTTTTCAACAACAGACAGCAGATCCTTTTACCACAAAATGGTCAAAACGCGATCAGACGCGTCCTGTAAATGAATTTACATATCGAAGATAATCAAGTAATTCAGATTAAATGTCAAACAACCGCAAAAGATGCTTTGGGAAAATGAAAGAAGACGCACTACAACAGAAATCTACTTAGTAAAGTAATAATGCTACGAAAACCGCACGCTTCTGCTTCCGAAATAAACTAATGTCTCTACAACTGGCGCCCGAACAGGGACAAGATGATGGATGATGATTCTCTACCACCGGGATTTGACGGTTGAGTCCCCAAAACCCCAGTCGCGCTTTAAAAGGCGGAGTATATAAGGCATTTCCCCCGCCTTCTTCGCATACCTTCGTGGTGTAGTGGTCAGCATACTCGACGCGTAACCGAGAGGTCCGTGGTTCGATTCCCGGCAAAGGCTTTGCTCATTTTTCATCTCTTCTGCTTCCAAAATAACCTAATGTTTATACAAGGTGGCAAATAAGTTGATAGTCACATATCTGCACGTTTCTTGTTATTAGCTCCTAAAAACTAAAACAGTTTAACAACAACCGTGGTAGCAATACGGAAAAGTGATGTTTCTTGATCCCATAAAAGAAAATACTACGTAATGGTAAAAACATTTAATGGCTAAATCAGAGCGATTATAAAACTGAAAATCTAGAGATCTAACTGAGATTGGTTACGTAGTGCGTGTTATGGAGATTTCGCAAAATTCTAAAATTTCGTCAGAAATTTAGTTTCAGCAATCAGTTTAGCAGCAAGCTCACCGCTGATGAGTTATTGTTCCCTACTTAGCTATTTTTTATTATCTATAAACTGGTATATCATTTAATTCTTTTACTATTACATGTTTCTTAATAACTGGATTTAGGCATTTGATTTGAGAAATTTGAGAGTTTGGAATACCTGCCTTACAAGGTATGAAAGAGCTTGCATCATTATGGCAAATAATTCCATTTCTGTGATCCGTTACTTTAGTCACAATACGTTTCGAACAGATGATGGCTATCAGGACAGACCAAAAGACTAATACGAAGGTCCTGCAGAAAAACAAATTTACCCTACCATTTTCTTCTCTCTTTACGGTTTCTTTTATTTCAATCAGTTTTCTTGACAATCTTTCTAAGTAGTATCCCTTGCTTCTCAATAGCCGCGATCCAATATTTTCAGGAGCTATATTGTTCTTCGTAGATTACTACTTTTATTTGCTTTTTGGGTGGCCTAATTAAGGTGGCTGCTAAGGTTTTTGATGATCTAAGTAAGATTTTTTCGACTGGCTATTGAAGAAACCTGTATCAAAAGGCACTCACGCTGTCCGTACATGTATACAGTTTTAGTTCACGCATCCTCTGCAGTTTTCTACAAATATTGGCAAACACTCACAATAATATGCAGACATTCATGGTAATGCAGAATACAGTATAGAATTATGAGTATAACAGACACTCACAATAATATATTGTAGTCACATTTTTCCCACAAGGAACTTCACCTTTCATGATTATTCCTTTGTTAATGTGATTCCTTTGTTTACTTTTGTCGAAATTTTCCCGGTCGGGGAGAAGTTGAACTTGTCCGGTGGACTGACAGCATTTACACTCTGATTCAGTATTTAATTTATGTTTCATTAACAGCAGTTATTCTAGACAGACATGCTTATTTCCTTTCTTATTTTCTTAACTTATTTTCCTTCTGATTCAAAGTGTTATCATTTTTCTTAAAATTTGCAATTCTTGTTCAATTTGAAATTCATCGAGAACAAATGAATGTTTTTAAATGCTAAGGTGGCTTGTTCTTCATAGACGGGGCTTTCGAAGAGGAAAGCAAAACTTTGCTTAGGCATGGCCTTATAAGGTAAGGTTATAAGGAGACAGCTGATTTAGACCCAATGAGCTGAGTAAAGAGGTTGATTTCTAAAATTGATAAATCATTTGCTGTAAATTCTAATATTTCTAAACGTTCTTAGAGAAACGTTTCGAGAAAATTGCTATCTAATATAAATTATTCTAATTGTGTGTTGTTTAATGATGAATATTATCATATTTCTAAGTGTTCAAATTATCTGAAATTGTAAATGAATTATAGAGTGAAAGTTGTTAAAAATAGTAATCTTTGCTTCAAGCCTAATAGACATTCGGTATCAAACGGACCTTCGATTATGTACTGATCTGAAACAAAGATATTATAAACAAAGAATTTCCCAAATCGAAGCTCAGATGTAAATTGGAACTCATGCAGAAGAAATGAGCTTCCAGTTCCAAGCGAATCAACATGTTCTTCAAAGTTCAAGGCCATCGGCAACGCAGATGTAAATTTCCTGATGTACAAGTCCAAAATTTAAGCTTAACATTTAAGAGTAATAATTTAAATAATAAGAATACAACGTCTTGGTTGAACGTTAGAAAACTGTTTAGTGAATTATCACTAAATCTAAAAGTATGATGGCCTTCAGTTCTTCAGAAATGCTGAACACGCTCTGAGTTTCCCTTAAAATAAATTAAGGTTGGTGAAAAACAAAAACTGAACTTTTACACGACTAATTTCTAAAATGTCAGTTTAGTTTTACTTAAATGAGTAAAATTAATGTAATTATAAGATGTATAATGTCATTTAGTAGTTCGTTTATTTTGTCCTCAATATCATCTTTGTAAATACATATATCAATATCGCTTTATGTATGATATTGTTAATTAGATAGTATTGCAATCCTACATGTTGTGAAAATTCTAAATTGTTGAATTTAAACAGAGACAATTCATCCATGGATCATTTTGCAACTAAAAGTGTGCGACTTGAATATGAATGACGAATTGGGCTAGAAAACAATCTGTAAATGTCTAAATTTGTGAAAGTGTATCACATATCTTATAGCTTTTCATTGACAAGGTGATCTCTCAAAAATAACTTGGTGAGTTAAAAGTTAATTTTAAAAAATAACTACATTAACAGAAGTGTAATTACATTCGTTAAAATAATTCCAAAATTTCATTTAATTTATCAACATTATTAATCGACCAAAAATGCGTTGTGCTGTTATCATAGATCGGTGCGTTAAGCTGTGTAATGATTCTAGCTATAGATGCAAAATTAAATCGAAAAAAATGTAATAATTAAATACATTTGAGATATAATCATTTTTAGAGAATGCTAGAATAGGAATAAAGGATTTTAGAAAAGTATAGAGAATGTTCTTAACTTAGGTAACAAAACTAAAATTATCCTTTCTTTATAAAATTTCTCAATTTTGTGCATGTGAAAGAAAGGCATTAATATAAAACTGATTTAAAAAGTCCTTTTCAGAATTTTTTGTTATTTCGCACCCGAATGTAGAAGACTAAGGTGTCATTTAAGCTACAAATGCATAGACAGAATTTTGGGTGGCATAGGATCCAGATTTTGGGCAGCATATGATTATTCAATTTTAGCCAGATGATTAAATACGAAACATTCTGTAATTTAGAGTCTAATATAGAATTCCCATATATTATCTTAGAAATACAACGATTGTACACATCTACAGCGCATGAATGATAAAATCGATTATCAACTCTAGGGAAGAAGACACCTGGCCAAATCTCTCTAAGAGATTTGTTCTCTCACTGCTTCAGAATCAGTATTGCCGTCTTCACTTCCTATACGACAGTTCGTGAAAAGACTTCTAATTTTCATGCGAAAAAATATTTTCTGTTAAACTAGAACATGTTTAAAGCAAATCGCATGTGAACGTGCTAGAGCAAATATTAATTTGAATCAGGAAATGAAAATATCTGCAAAGTATTATAAATGTTTATCTGTTAAGTGTTTTTAAAATTATTTATAAATATTTACAATGTATTTATAAAAGTACAGTAATAAAGTAATAAAAACTTAAATCGACTGATAAATTATAAAATTTCTTCGAAAACAAAACTGCAATTTAGTGAGTTTTATCAGCTTGCTGTTTTATCCTTGGATAGTTGCAATTGTTGAAAATGATTTAACTAGATTACAAAAGTTCGTTTGGGTACCATAGAAGGTAAATGAGGATTTCTCAGCTTGTTCAATCCAACAGTGTAATTAGCTAATACACAATCGTAAAAGGACATTTTCTCAAAATAAAATGGAATGTACATTAAAAATATTAAATGATAATATATCCAGCAGAAATGCGAAATGTGTAGTTCGTATAATGAGCTTAAACTCGTGAGCTTTCTAAACGAACAGAAAATTTCTTCTTCAAGTCTAATTTTTTCAAAATGTTTCTGATGAAATTTAGAGAAAATTTTAGTTTGAGCACTTCTAAAATAAATATAGAACTTGCCCGCAATACGAACTATTTGAATGGATTGTTTATTAAAAATTGTTTATTTCAAGCAGAAAACGAACATAAGCATGAATTAGTACCACATATGTATACCAGCAAATACTAAATCATAATGAGTGAAATGTTTACTTCTAATTATACTATAACTGATAAACTACTAATTAGAAACTATTAATTTTGCTGCTACGGTATCAATTGCACCAGTGGAAAGACTTATTTTCACCACTAAAATCTATCAATAATTCAATAACATAATTGCCTGTTTGATTATATGTGGACTTACGGGGAAAAGAACAACCTAAACTAACCTGCAATTCTTTTATAAACTGTTTAACAATTAATATAAATTCTAAGATTTTATACTTTAATCTTTAAAACTGGTGAGTTTTAAACATTTAGTGAGTGTAATGCTTATTTTATATGCTATGCAAAGTTAAACAAAGTAATACACAAACTATACAGCTAAGGTTCAAACTACCGCATATTAATACACTTTATTAAAAATTTGGTGTTAAGAAGCATGTTGGTTGTGGAAATCCATGACACTTCTCTGATTATATGCATTGTATCTAGAAATAACGAATGTTTCTGCTCCTACAAACGTTTTTCCCTACTAAATAACTTGCTGTATGCGTGTGAAGCAATTAGCTACTCATCGGAGGAGGAAAGTGGAAAAATCATTTTTAACTTAATCCTTTTGCTAATTTAATTTCTTTCCACTTCTTTCTGTGAAATTATTGAATCTTCATTTTCTGATTCGGACGGTAATTTGAACAATTTGTAATTTAGTGAACGTTTTATGAAATAGAGAGAATCTGGTATCTAGAAATGTTCAAAGTACTTTCTTATCTAAGTTGTCTGAATTCATGAATTTATCTGCCATCCATTAAAAGATGAGTATTTTCTTTGAAGGTGACATTTGTCTGGCTAAAAGTTTTGAAAAATATATTTGTCTAGTAGAAATGAGACGTTGCGGAGAGGCTATTCTACAACCCATCCTCCGTTGGAGGCGAAAATTAGGGTTTCCAGCATATCTCCCTAGTACATGAAAACTGGACGAGGCTAAAGATAGGAAAGGGTTGTTTCCGAAACAGCGTGAAAAGTTGAAAGCCTTGCGTGACCAGAGGAAATGGTCGGGTTGTTTATCTTGTCTAGAGTCCTTGGAGTGCGGAGGAAGTAGAAAAAAAAAAGTAATTTTTGCAAAATTCTGGTAGCCTCCTATCAATGCTTCCCTACGAGGCATCACTAATGTTGTTGGTGGTTGGCCACCTTCTTGGGTTTGCTGAATGAGAATGGGGAAAAGTTCCTCTCCGAGAAGGAAAATCGTCGCCGAGCAGAAAAAGAGCATCGGCAGGACATTGAAGCAAAGAAGACCTTGAACGAAGACGTGTTTTTATGCTGGCTGCAGAAAAAGGAGAAAGGCAAATTATGGCAAGTACCCAACATGATGGCCCGAGGAAAAAGACAGATCCCGAGAGACTCTAACATCTAATCAATCCTAAATTCTAAAACCTTTTTCTTTCGCTTTTCTTTTTAAATTTGGTTTCCGAAAAGTAACAGTCCGTGGCTTCCGTCATGCTCGAAGTAGAAGATACCTTTCCCCGTGGTAAAATTTGTGAACAGTTAAATGAATATTGAAATTTCTTAATCGTCAGTCGGTGTAACCGGTTTTAAAATTAAAATTTATATTTGAAATTGTCCTTTGCATATAATTCTCTTTTGTGGTGACTAACATGTGAAAATCCTGAAATAATACTTTGTTGTATAACATTATGTCTCGAAAATAATCTTGATCATATTTAAATTATTCTGGTGACAGCCGGTTTTAAAATTTTATTATAGTAAACGACTTCTGCTTATTCTTGTAACTGAATATTTGTGTTGAAAATATGCTTGTTCAAATTTTTTTATTATTTTGACACCGGTGTAAAACTGTCTATGCAGTTTCTCATTAGATGTAAACTGAATGCCTTATATTTTCAGCATTTGTGTTGCATGTAGTTTTAAACGTGAAAACCAAACTCTCTTTAAAGTGGAATTCTCTTGTTTTCTCTATATGTAAAAATAAAAGCAAAAAGGTATGCCATTTGTTTTCAACTTGTTAGTCCTTCCACTTGCTAAAGTTGCAACGAGATTTTGTAAAATCTATTTTTTTTGCTCCATAAATATTTTAATATATTTGCTTAAATAAACAAACCTCTTATTTTAATAATTTAGTTTTTTACAAATTTGTACTAGACTATTTATTAGGTTATAACTTATAGAGCCTCATATACCTTCGTAACATAAACTGACTAGACCTGTGTGAGGAATTATCCTCAGGTCTTTATACGACAAGAGAAGAGTGTAAAGAACTCTTTATTAACTCAATATAATTTAAAAGATGGCATTACTTAGGAATATACAAAGCCAACCCTTCTGGCTTAACATAAAACAGATAACGATGAACTTAAAATTAAACGTAGTACGTTAAGCTTACGTATTATCCTATCAGCTAACGGCTCATAGGATAATTTAAGGCACAGGAAGGCTCTGTCTCGCAAAAGTCGGCGTAAACAAGCCAAGCCTAATACCTAGAAGCGCTCAAAGCCACAGAAATCTATTCGCTAGAAGATCAAGATAGTAACGTGGGCTTCGAGCGGGCATAACACGCTCTAAAATCACCTTCCGAAATTTTCCTTCAAATACTATACTTCTTTCTAGCTTCTTTGAATACACGCGTGCTAGTTTATTAACATTCTGGCAAGAAAGCGTGGGTTGAAAAATGAGAATCAAAGGAAAGTGCTTTAAAATAAAAATTAACTGCAAGATGAATTTAATGAATCCTCACAAATTATATTTTATTTAGTCACAAAACCCGTGATTGTTTATTATATTATATGTTACAGACATTTTAACTCTGTGGTTCGTCTTAAAAATATATATTTGTCTGATTTGATAGGATGCATTTACTACATTTCAAAATACAGTATAATGTGTTATAACAATATTTCGGTTGTTAAGCGACTTGCTTCCGTTTACAACAAGAAGACATGCAATGAGGAAGAAGAAAATTCGTTACATTCTTTCTCAAAGATTCACTAAGACAACCAACGATGCTCCGACCAGGTTTCGAGATCCGGACCTCCCGATTGGCAGCCGAACGTACAACATACATACACACATAGAGAATCTTTATTATTTAGTAATAAACATAAGCATGCACTTTAGTGCTGCTACTTAAGAACCTATGGTATTTCCTCTAGAAATAATTACAAATTACATTTCCCATGATGCAAGTTAAGCACCATTAACATAAGTTAAATAAACGAAATAAATCGCTGTTACTATTCTAACTTAACATTTATGAAATAAATTTTAAAGGAGTCTTGCTTCCTGCAAAAGTCCACAGAAACATCTCTTGCATACATTCAGAAGTTTAAATTACTTTTGGCAACTTTCATTAGTAATACAAGTATGATTAGAGCTAAGCTAAATTAAAATTTTATTGGCAAGGATTTTGAAATGCTTAAAGGCAAAATTACTCCAGCAAGTAGTAACAACATTTTGCCTCAGAGTTTCTCAAAATGCTGGGATGTCTAAATGAAAATTTAAATAAACGTGTAATAAATATGATTTCAAGGCTTTAAGCATCAAAGCAGAAAATTTCTATACTTCCAGTACTGTATATTAACTGTGAACTACTATAATTCTAAGTCTAAATATTGTAATGTCACTTCTCTGTGTTTATGGTCAACTATGTCTTTGGAAGGTTACGTTAGTGCAGAAATGGTCTCAGATTTGTTACAAAATTCATTTCGTTTTAAACTGAGTATTCTTTTAACTACAAAATTCTTTGTAGTTAAAAAATTTTAGTAATACGAGGTACTACTTTAAAATTTCAACAGGTCTTTAGGATATCTAAATAGACCACCCGAACAGGTTCCCATGGATAGAGAGCGAATCTGAACGTCAGCATGTGTATCAACATAGATACATACATGAATCAATGCAATTTAATTATTGTTATGGTTTCGTCGAAAAAAGCAGGCTCAAGGTATGATCGTTAATATTTTATAATAAATAAACCTGAAAAAGCTTTTTACAAAACATTTGACAAAATTATAGCAAAAAACTAAATTTCCGATATCGATTATAAATTTAGTCTTTTCCAACATTTATACAAAAGGCAAACTTTTTGTTGCATTTATACACAGACTTCAGTGTTTATACCCTATTTAGATTAATTCCTAGTAGAGGTATATCTAGCAACTTCTGATTTGGCATAAATGATTTTCGCGGGTTCGAAACAACAGTTTCCAATATGTAGCTTTAACCTAAAAATAAAAAAGCTACAGGGTACCGAATCTGGCAAGTAAGAAATATGAGAGATTAATGCAGTTTTCACTTCCGCAGAAACGATATTGCCACTTTACAGCAATGTGACAGATTCCCTGAGTGAAGTAATCAATTATAAACTTTTTGACTGCTGATACCTTTTGTAACGAATTTTAGCTCAACTTATAATTAATTCTCTAATACTCCAAAGGTCCTGGGTAGGGGGAAGGTCTTATTAAATACTTAGCATCTAACTTACTTTACTCTGGCTGGGTTTGACCCATTCCCAAATGGCCGCGAGTTAAGACTGCCGAGTATTGAACTTCGACTCGGATTCGACCCCTGTGAATGGGCTGCCCGCATAGTTGGTTTTTGTATTTTTCCCATGAGTAATATGAATACAAGGAAGATTCTCCTAGAAATTACTCCACCTCCCCTGAACATCCCTCCGCTTAATGAACATAGCTCTTGTGTGTTTTGTCGTATTTAAGTAGTCCTTTAATTTTAAAGTTCTGTTTCTTGAACCCCAAGTACCATGCACGAATTGAGAACACGTCTGCTTTGACAGTCGTAACCACGTAAAAATAAAGAAGGGGCTTTCGATAGAAATAAGGACTACATTCAATTCAGGTGCATCCTAAGAATTCGTTTGGCTTTAATCAATTTATTTTTAAGAGGCTAGTATAATAGACAGGCCAAAAAAATTGTATATTTATTGAAAATCAAATTTCTATCTAAACGCTAAAATATTTCCTTTAAATTTATGCTAAAACAGCATTGACAACATATTTCTTTAATTATCAGTTTTCAAAAGATAGCTTTGCTGTGTAATTATTGTAGGACGAACATGTACTTTTATCACTGCTCAAGCGACACTGTATTAAATATGAGAAATTATTAGTAAATAACGGTCTCCTTCTCAAACGAATCAAACAAAGAAATGTTAATTAATTTACAATTTTTCTGTGCTTTGGCTGTATTAATCTTTTCATAATGAATAATAACAATTCCATTGTTCACGTTACTCTAAGAAATTCTGTTCAGTAACGAAAACAATAAATTTCTGGTTTCTTTAATTGAAAAACATCTTTTGTCCTATGACATTCTATTTTTCGCTACGCTAATAGATAAATATGCTTGGATAAACAAGCGAGAAATGAGGATAATATTGAAGGCTTTAGATCGAAATTAATCTTTTTGTTGAGCAGCACTTCATAAATAAGCAGGTATATAAAGGTTTTGGAATAGAAAGAAAATAATTTCTAATCTTAAAGCGTGATTCATATTTTTACAATTCTTTCTTGCTCAAATAATACGAGAAATTTAAACATTAAAGACTAGTTAATTTATATCCCTTACCTAAGTTATTAAAAGAGAAAATTAATATTACTAATTTGAGAGCTAAATTTAAAAAATATTGCAGCCTTTGAAAAGCAAATTTTATACTCTGTTATCTGATAATATTATTTATTTTCAAACAGTAAAATTAAATTTGAAGTTCCCGTTTAAAATGTAACTTAAGTTACATTTTAAAGTGTAAGATCTGTATTTCATATCGTTTATATATCCAAAATATTATAAAGAAAATGAATTAAATTTAAGACAGCATCTTGTATATAATAAGATTCTCCTTAGTTTTTTAGAGTATTTTACAAAGAATAATCACTTATATATACATCAATGTAGAATTTGTTACGATATATTGGGAAATGTAAGGAAAAGGAAAGATAATTAGAGAATCTTTATTATATGCTGAAGTAAAATTCAATAAAATGTACTGATAATTATAATCAATAAATGATAATTGTTCAAATAATAATTGATAAATAAACATATATTTACTCTACTAGAAAACAATATCTATCAGAATTGCTGTATAGTACTTTAGCAATCATTAAACTTGAGATAAATTAGCCAAAACCATATTCATAATTTTACTCAACTGGCTTCTCAAGCTATAAACCTTATGATAGGTAAGCAAAATAGACTGGCAAATCTTTAAAAGTGACTATTACAAAAGAAAATCCTATATAACAGCCTCAAACATGGCCGCTTTTTGACAAGTGTTATATTACGTTTTTTATCTTTTAAAGTGCCTCATGTGTGCCTATAGCCCTGCTAGGCTCTAGAAATATCAAATTTGCTTGAAGTTATGTAAATACTTCATGAAATTTACCATTTATAAATTCTTCATAAATTTAGCTTTCTTTAAATGTCCTGTTGAGAAGTGTTGTGATTTCAAATCTCACTCATCTAATTTTCAGTCAATGTAATTGATGTCCATCAATAACCATTTTTCTAATTACTGTTTTATCAGTTAAAAAGCACTGAGAATGAGCTCATGCGATGTGTTAACTTCTGATACGAAAGAATAGAGCCTTTTAGTTAATTTTCATAGAAAGTGTCCCTTTTCACAGAAAGTTCCCTCCTTTAAATCTTCTAGATATAACGAAACTTACATAATTTAAACAGAAATATATAAAAGACAGGCCGAAATTGAGAATAACACATATACGGTAACCAGCTGCTTAATCCATTTCTTAAATTTAATAAAATTTAATTGGCAAATAACTTTCCTTGTGAAATATAAAAGAATGAGCATAATACAGATACAAATGACTTAAACCGCATTTACAAGAAAAGAACAGCAAATACAGTCTTTATTGGAATGAAATGAATTAAAAAGATAAATACAATGGTAAAGCGTGTATGGATTACTTAAATACGTAAAACAGATAATTTAGGCACCATTTGCCCTTATTGTTTGTCCTGTTGCATCCGAACTCTATCGGATTGTCTTTATCAAAATTCTGGCAATCTTCTTCGTTTCGCCGGAGCACCCACCAAAAATCTGAAACAAAGTACATACCACCATGATTTAAATGTTATTTTTCACCACCGCAATCCGAAACTGCATTGTCCAGCAATCTCATCTCATTCTAGAAAAGGCAAAAAATGAAATAAATGTATGTAGCGTGAACGCACTCAGCTGCCCAATTTTTACGTTTACAAAGTGTTAAGTGTCGCTATGCTTTTTTTTATATACTATGTGCTTTTCAAGTTAGGGATGTAAATGGAGAAAAAATCCGGACGTTTTCGCCTGTGAAAACTGTCAAAGTTTGAAGTTTGATAAAAGGCTCCAATTTTTTGTTTTACTGCATAATCTATTTCTCCCGCCTTCTTCGCATGCCTTCCTGTGTAATGGTCAAGCACACTCGGCGTGTATTCGAGAGGTCCGTGGTTCGAGTCTCGGCGAAGGCATTGTTCTTCAAAAAAAATACCTAATATTCTACAGTGGCGCCCCAACTAAACAAGGTGCAGGATGATGACTTTCCACCACCAGGATTTGGTGACTGGGTCCCCGAATCTCCAGTCGTCCAGAGTATATAAAGTGTTTTTCCCGCCTTCTTCGCATGCCTTGGTGGTGTAATGGTCAAGTACGCTCGGCGTGTATTCGAGAGGTCCGCGGTTCGAGTCCCGGCGAAGGCTTACAACGTTTTTTCAAGAATCCTGCTTCCAAAACTCCTTATATCTTTACAACTGTTTTTACTATTATTAGCTCAATATTTTAAAATAGCGAGAAATATTAAAATTTTTAATGTAATTATGCCTTGTTTTGAAGCTAAGGATGGCAACTAGTCGTAAAGCAATTTAAAATCTAATCTTAAATTCGTTATTTTGGAAAATAAATACGGTGTTATTTTTGTATGTTAAAAAGTGTGAATTTTAAGATTTCAATAATACAATAAATTGGATGTTCTATCCATTATTATTTTGATTTGTTTTCAATTATTTTGATGTTAGTTTTAATATAGTATTATGAGACGAATGAGCTTTAAAGTTGCCTTTTTAATTAAGATCTACTTCAGTTATTATTTCCAGTGATATCAATACCTTGATTAATATTACTAAGAACGGCGGAAAAATTGCAAAGAAAAAGAAGGGTGAAAATAAAAAAAAATTGTGTGAGGCGGACGCATCAATTGATCAACGTATTACAAATGGTTTTCGAAAGTCAGAGGGATCAAAAATAATCTAAGAGGACAATAAAATTGGACAATAAAAAAATTTTTACTTTTCCTCCGCGAGCTCGACGACTTCGCATCAGTATTAACAGATCAAAAATGTATTTGAAATAGATTACTGGAAATTACAAACAAGGTTTGAAAGTTGGAAGGACACAGGCACGTTGATTGGAGATTTTAATTTAAAGTATTATTCTATTCGTTAGAGAATCGGATGGTTGAAAGTAGTATATTAATTACTTGGCTCTCAGCTGTACACTAAGGACAGCCAGCCAGCAGCACGCGTCTACAATATGGTATGGTGGAGTTTTAACAGTAGCACGCGAAGACTTTTTGAAAAATTAAAAGATAAAAAGAAAATCTGAAATGTTTCAGATTTTAAATTACGTATAAAGGGGCGTTTTTTTAACATTTTGTGTACCTTTATTAAATATCATGTTCTTCGCTTAAACTATAAAATTCAGTTCAAGAACAATATCGCAAAATAAATTTTAACTGAGTATATCTTTATAATTTCCTATACGCAGTCTCACGCGATGCAAATAAAAATGTTTTTTCTGTACAACGTTGCCATGGCTCGCTTTGAAATCCATGGGATTGTTCATCAAAAATTCGGTAAAGTTTTACAAAATATGAAATCGATAATAGAACAAATTTTAAATTTGGGCTTCCAGGTGCCATATTCGCAGCAGGATTACGTTATTCAAAATTCGATGGTTCTAGGTACCATCGTTTTATCACGGTGCGAGAAACATACATACATTTATGCACATTCTTCATTATTTAATATCTTTAAATATAATACAGGGCTGCAATATTTGGTGACAACAGTTTGAAAAATGAAACGACATTTAATATTTCTGACGCAAAATCCCAAAACGAAAACAATAGTCTTTCAGGCACAAAGCCCCTTTGGACTAATAATAAAGAAAAGATAATAATATCGTCTGTATAAACTCTGTCGATAGACACACACATACACATATCAGAAGTAATGAAATAAATCTTTGACTTTTAGTTTAGGTTTATTTCACTATACCGACACTCCGTCACACTATTGCTGTTGGTTTTCTTTTCTCAATACGTGTAGGCACTACACGGAAGGGAAGGGATGCCTCGTGGAGGTCTTTTTAAGGGCAACTGGCTCGTATCCACGTTACACATGGGGAAAGCCACGAAAACGCCCATGCAGCCAGCCTGTTCGTCGGGACTCGAACCCCGGACCGAACAACCAGCGTTTAGCGGCTTTAACCGCTCGGCCGCTGGTGGGCATTGCTGTTGGTTTGGATCATATTTTTCTAAACAAAAGTTTGCTATTATGATCATAATAAAATCAAAATATAATTTAACTGGTATGTACCTATAACACCTAATGTTGTTAGCATCTTCAAGAATTAATCCTATTATAGATGACTTGGTAAAGCAAAAAACTGCATATTCAAAAACCATATTAAATAAGTACCGACGGCTTAATAGTTATTTTGAATTAAATGTTTCAAACTATACATTTTTATTTTAAACATAACCTATCTGACTCAATCTTTAGACATGTTTATTAACAATAAAATCCTAGTTTGTACGCTTTTTTTCATTTTTGTATGATGTTTGAAATGCCCACTACTCAGACTTACGTAACAAAACTAGCTTTTACCCTCAGCTTCGCTCACCTTGATGTCCTTAAATAAGTTTCAAAGACTACTGAAAATTAAATAAAATAACTTGATTTTTTTTCCTATTGCTTGACCAGGATAATAAGGATAAAATTTTAGTTACAATTACTTATTTTTTAAGTTAATACACTCGCGTAAAATTTCAATAAATACTGCCCTTTTTCATTGAGATAAAAAGAAATCCATATTGATGTTGCTAAGACGGTATTCTGCATAATTTTTAAATACGATCTGGATATATCAAACATTGCAATCTTATCTTAAGGTATTTTTTGGTGCTACTAAAAATTTCTAAAATAAAATATAATTTAAAAAACTGAAAAACATGCTTTATTAAGATATCTCACTATAAAAATAAATAATTTTCATTACGAAAATTTCAAAAAGTTTAAAGTATTAACGAAAAGCTAAAAACATCAATTCTTTTTCAGAAGAGAACGAATAGGAGTATTATTCTAGGATGCTTCTGAATACTATACTACACTGGTGTGCAAAAATTAAGGACGAGACGGTTTTTTCAATATAACTTTGTACAAAAGCTTTCCAAATCAACACATTTAATACCGTAAGATCCCCAATACGTAAGCACATGAGTAATGTAAGCAACACTTAATAAAAGAGAAATCAGAGGGATAAAAAGAAGCTTTATTGAAAAAGTAGCATGGAGCGCAATGCGACTGAAGGCCGAAACATCCCTGTGATGGGTGTCCAGCAAGAAACATCCGGTCTTTAATAGGGGATATGATCTCCTCTGACTGCTAGGCAGGTTTCACATCATTTGTGCATGCTGCATATGCGGTTGTTAATTAGCTGTTGAGACACTTCTACTCGTTTTTCTTGTAGTACCAATCGCAGTTTCGGAATCGTTACTGGCGATAAGTTACGTGCTGCCACGGGTCTCCCTAGTAAGTTCCGTACATGCTCGACGGGATTTAGATCCCGTGACCTTGCCGACCAATCCATGTGTTCAATATCTTCACTCCCCAACAGCTCTTCGACAGTAACTGTGCGATGAGGTGGAGCGTTGTCGTCCATGAAGAGGAACTGAGGACCCATAGCCCTTGTGAAAAGACGCATGTAAGGAAGAAGAACCTCGTTACAATAGCAGTCCCAGGTGACGAACCTTCTTGGGAGATATGAAGGTCGGTCCGGCTACCAAGGATTATGTCTGCTTGAACGATAAATCCGCGACCTCCAAAACAGTCCCTTTTGATGATGTTGAAGGGGTTATTGCGTGTTCCCCGCTCTGTCCAAATGTGTATGTGTCTAGAATCGCAACTCAGAAAGTCGTGAAACGATGCTGTGAGCAATTACGAACTCTGCAGCCACACTTGTCACACTGCAGCCTTCTTCCAACTTTCCAATGATTCTATCTCGGGTAAAAGCATCCAGATGTCGTCTAACAGATTGATTATTCGCCATTTCTCGCTGAGGCAGGAACTCGGTGTGATTTTAACTGCTATACGGCGTGCAATCTCTTTGCCAGAAATACTGATCTTACACCGACAACATGCTTTATACTACTTAGACACTCCGCCATTACGTCTACCTGCATATCTGCGCATGTGCTACCGTACATCACCTTACTTAATCTCCTAATTGGTCTTTCTGTCCGCTCTGCCTCTTCGTTCAGCTGATATGCTAATTTTTCGACTTCGTCCTAAAATTTTTGCACACCAGTGTGTATGTTTTTCCATTCGGCGCTAATACATATAAATTCCTGGCTTTGAATACACGAGAACAGGCAACATATAGTTGACCATGGGAAAAGCATGACTTTTCTAAATGCACCCCTGCTACCGCTAACATTTGCCCTTGAGCTTTGTTAATTAATAGTAACAGCAAAACTAAGTTGGATTGGAAACTGCAGTCTTTTAAAGTGAAATGGTAGATTGTAGAGACATTAGGTATTTTTGGAAGCATCAGACATGAAAAATGAACAACGCCTTCGCCGGGAATCGAACCACGGACCTCTCGGTTACGCGTCGAGCATGCAGACCACTACACCACGAAGACATGCGAAGAAGGCGGGAGAAATACCTTATAAGGTCAGTGGGAATTGTTGGGATTCGATGTATGATAAAACATTTCCCTTTTTCTACACCTGTGGAAATAGTGGCACCGATTGCATTCTGCCCTAATTGTGTGATCTGAAGCCTCATTCAATTATACAGTCGAGTTGGATCTCTATTTCGCATAAGCATAAACGGTACATTTAGTTTTAATGGAGTTTATGTGAGGGTACACCTGATAGGTCTAATGAATTTTAAAACTCAGTAGGATATGAAGTGCTTTGTTCTGTATCCATGATTGTATCTATTGGCAATTACTCTTTTATTTCTCCCTGAACCTTTCAAAATGTCAATGTTGATTTTGTTTACGATTTCATTTGTCGTCGCTAGAATTGCTTTTGCACATAACCAGTGATCACTATTTAAATTTTCTTGCAAATGCGGGTAAACTTTAGCAATAAGCTCCACATCTTTTTCTACCAAATTACAAAATTTCTCTAGAAGTAAAACACAACCTTCAGTACCTGTTTCCAAACATCCATCGACAATTTTCGATAGTGACTCTACGTAGTTCCCTGAATCTACATCATTGTGAAGATGCACTCTCATATTTGTTTTAAAACTGAATTTTTTCAACTTCCGCCCATAAACTTGATGTTTTAAGACAGGCTTTGATTTCACCTGTAGATGTACATTCTGGATTGCCGGCAGATTTTGTCGGAAATCTCCAGGCAATAAAGCTACCATTCCTTCCGTAATATCTGTACTGTCTCGCAAATCCCGAAGAGTTCTGTTTAACGCTTGTATAGCTTTTTTGTGAGACATCGTACTTTCATCCCACACTAAAAGCTTATATTGTCGTAACATCCTACTTCGAGAGCTATTTTTATTGAAACTGCAGATGGTCGAATCTTCCTGCTCAAGATTCAACGGCAATGAATTACTCGTCGAACCGATAACAATTAATGGATAATTATAGTAATCAATTGAAGGATCTTATTGAAGTCTAGAATCATTAAATACGGACCAATTGTTATGTACGAAATTTCGCCGGTGTTCGGTATGCATTTCTGCATAAACGATTCTTCTCGTCTGCAATTGTTCTGGAGTATCTCTCTCTTTAACAACTGCCTGTTGTTGAGCTTGTTCTTCCAAGCGAAACTGTATTTGAAGAGGCGTTTCAATAGCTCTCAAAGCAGTTTGACGTTCAGCTTGTTCTTTCAAGCGGATCTACGATTGAAGAGGTGTTTCAGCAGCTCTGAAAGCAGCTTGGCGTTCAGCTTGTTCTTCTAAACGAATTTGTGTTGGAAGACGCGTTTCAGCAGGTCTCACAGCAGCTTGTCGTTCAAGTTGTTCTGTCAAACGGAGTTGCGTTTGAAGAGGCATTTCAGCTACTCTCCTAGAAGCTTGACGGGAAGTTTGGGCCTCTAATCTTTCTTTTCTTTGAGAAGTTGTTTCATCATTTCTCAAAACAGATTGTCGCTTTGCTTCTTCTTGTCTTCTTAATTGTGCATGTACGGAAGATTCTTGGGATCGAGCAATTTTTGCTGCCCGGGCCAGAGATGAATTCCTAGATATGTTAGATTTATGTTTGCGAGGCATTTCGAAAACAACAACAAAAAAAAACTATAAAAATTAAACTGTCCTTAAATAAGTTTCAAACTCCGCGTAAATTTTAATAACACGTGTATCGCCACGAAATCAAGTAAAACTTCTACATATATTTCCTACTGACTGAAAAATGTGTGTGAAAGAAGAGCCAAAAGCCGGAAATCCTGAAGGATTTTAAATAATAATGTTACGAAAAATTCGGCGGTTGCGCCTGTATGTAAGCTTTCCGGCATAGCACTAGGGTTGCCATAAAATAGTGTATGGTAGGGTTGCCAGATTGGCGACTTTATCGCCCATTTGGCGACCAAATTGGCGATATCCCATGGTCCAATCGGGAAGCTTCTAGAATAACTTCCTGTCGAGATATTTCTCGAAACGTGTCGAACTTAAAGAAAAGCTATATAAACCCTTGCGTTTCTGAGAGTTAGTTGCGAAGTTGTTGCAAGTTGCGAGTAGTGTGATTGAGAGCGTGATTAGTAGTGTGATTAATTGTGAGAATTGCGAGAATAGCTGCTGACTGTGATTGCTAAGCTACGCAAGAGTTTTGTGAACGGAAAGCGATCGAGATAGTGCTTTGCCGTGAAGCTACCTTTACAGTATAGCTTGACAGTGTATTGGTGATTGTTCCACGGTGTTTATTATAGGTTTAGTGTTGCCGTGAAGCTACCTTTACAGTTAAAGCCTGAAGCTGTGTTGCTGATTGTTTAGCGTATTTATGTGTTGCCGTGAAGCTACCTTTACAGTTACAGCCTGAAGCTGTGTTGCTGATTGTTTCAGCGTATTTATTGTAGATTTCGACGCTTTTAAAGGTAATTTTGGAACTGTGCTGTAAATAGTGATGCTTGTAAATAAATTGTGCTTTTTATTGTTCTGCATCGTGTTTTCATCGGATACTCTCAAATCCACGAACCCGTATAACGCAACAATAAATTAAATTAAACAAGTAAAAATTAATAAACGCTTAATTAATAAATGTTACGCTTTCACGCCTTAATTGCTTAACCGATCATTATGAAATTTTCAGGAAATATTTTTGGTATATTGGAGAAAGTTAAAAATGTTTGCGTGGTTTTTACCATGCACCTACGCGCGCGACAAACTTTTATATCGTTTAACTTATCATTATGAAACTTTCAAAATTTATTGTTTATACAACGAAAATCATTTTAAGCTATAAAAACCTGTTACATAGCATAAGTTTCAACAGATAAGTTACATTTTATAGCCTATAACCTTTGCTAATATATCAAAAATATTTCTTGAAAATTACATGATGATCGGTTAAGTAATTTAGGCGTGAAATCCCAACGAACAAACAAACTCACATTCGCATTTATAATATTAGTTAGGATGTGGTATTTGCGTAAAAATCCCATAATCAGCCTATAAATAACATTTTTTTACCTTTTTATATTTTTAAATATGTTGCACACTTGAAGCATATATGCACGGGCTTTCTGGCAGGGTTTCCAGCAAAGAACGCTAGATTACAATGTACTCAGCCCTGACTTTTCCATCTCTAGTATATAAGTTCTGTACAAGAAGAAGCATTTGTGAATACCCAGTAATTATTACTTTTTTTCATAGTTTATACAGTAACTACGGTCTACATTTTTAACATCATAGAGAGTTAATTAGTACAACAAAAATCAGCGTTATATTTGAAAATTTTCACCGGACTAGTTTCGATGGTTTTTACAGAACTATAATTCTCAGCTGCCAAAGCGCATATGAACAGGATAAGATATAGTGGTAAGATAAGATAAGAATGGTTGACAGGCGTTGAGCTACTGGCCCCATCAATTGATGAAACAAGAAAACTAAAGCATAATTTCCTTAAAGGCTGATGAAAAAGATCAATTGGAATTATGGTCATTAGCTAGATCAGAAAGATTTTTTTTGAAAGTGAAACGCCTCTAGAAAACCTAATTCACAAATGGAAAATGTTTTTGAATAATTTTGGTTGCAGAAAAATTGAATGTGAGATTTTCGGACCAACAATGCTGGGCAACAGAGGAATCTGTAATAATTATCATATTTTTCCTAACATATGCCTTATGTTTCTTAACGCAAAATTTTAAGGCTCTCTTAGTTCAACCAACGTAAATTAAACCACACGGGCAAAGAATCCTGTAAATACCCAGGAATTCACATCCGGAATGGGATCGTTAGGCATAGAATTCGGAATTTTAATAATAAGAGAATAGATGACCCGAAAGTTAAATTTCTGTAAAATACGTACAGTTTTATAGTTAATTGATGGAAAGAAAGGAATGACAACAGAATTCGAAATTAATATTTGTTCGACGTGTTACTTTACCTCGATCATGTAATGCGTCAAGCACGAAATTTCTCTTTCCAAATGACGTTTTCGCTGGCGTCTGCAGCAAAAATAAAATCTTAAAAAAATAAATAAAATAAAAGATTTAATGATGTAGTAAGCCGTCCAGACGGTATAGTGGTTAGAGTACCCGACAACAATGCCAATGGGGGCGGGTTCGAATCCTGGAGAAGGCATGGCTGCAACTGTCCGTCCCTACATAGGAGGCAAAGGTGGCCCACCTAATAGGTTCCTCCATAATAACGTGGCCACCAATTCTGGCCTTAGTAGTGGCCAAGCCGAAGTCGGCTGACGGCCCGCCATTGGAAAGAAAAAAAAATGATGTAGTAATGTATCTAGTATCTGTACGAATTTCGTATTTATTTGTTTATGCAAGTGGTAATGTTCTGTTTCAGAAAGCAATATACTTTGAACTATTTTGAAGCTTTCCTATTTATACCATTTTACGAAAACGTTCTTTTATGAAGATTTCAGAAAAGCAATGTTCAAATGAACGAAGCTCTAGGACCCAAAGTTATTTTTTTAACTTCTTTGTTTTCCAAGTTTTTAGTTTGCTTAAGAGAAAAGATTTATTATTATTAGTTTCAAGAGGAAATTGTTTTCATTTATTTAAATACAAAGGAGTGAAATTAAGCCAATCGTAAAAAGCAAAATTTTTATCATTATTATTGTGATTTTTTTTATAAAGTACACAGAATATTTACTGTGTGAAGAACAATTTCGGAACTAAGACGTGTTATTTTTATGTTAATCAGCACGCATTTTAAGCAGCTTACATTTAGCTATAGGAACAATTTCAGTTTGAAAATTCTATAAAAATAGCAGGTATAATACAGAAAAAAAATCGCTTACGCTTATTATGTTACCTCCCGCCAACGCGTATGCCTAAGTGAGGGCGGTAATACTTTTGGTTAAAAACTTGATAGTGACTTTTCAGTGAATAAGCGTGACTTCGAATTCTCCCAACGCGTTTTTAATATTTTTAGAATGATGTCTCTCTGCTTGTTTGATGCATGCGATAAATTTTTCTACCACAAAACTCTTATATTATACATCCGAAAAGTTCCATATTTCAGATTTCTGCGTTCATGTGAAGAGTTTAAGTAAAACTGGACGTTCAGGTAATAGTGAATAACCGGAAGTGATACTAGAAGCACATGAAAGTTTGTTTACTCTAGCAGAAACCCAAGAAATGCGGATAAACTTGGTGACTCCATTAAATAGGAAAGAACATATTAAGTATTTTGTTAACTTCTGACAACCTATCCCTACATAGTTAGTAATGTTTTCAGTTCAAAAATTTGATAGTAAGCTTTTAGTGCATAAGCACGAATTAGGGTCCGCACAACACGTTTTTACTATTTTTAGAATTATTTCTGTCTGTCTTTTTGTCTGTATACGTGTGACAATTTTTTTGTTCGCGGAACTCTTATATGAAACTTCCAAAAATTTCTGTTTTTCGTATTTGAACTTTCTTCACTGATATATAGAGGTAATTAGACTTTGGGTGAAACTGAACAAATGGAAATGGGCAGAGGAAGCCCATTACATTCTTTAATGGACAAGCGGAAGTGTTACTTTACGTGAAACCCATAACATAGTTTAATGAAAACTATATTAAAGTATAGCTCGAAATTTCAATTTAAGTGTTTAAGAGTTTTATATTAACAAGAACAGCATAGCTAAAATTGATAAATTGGAAGTAATAGTTCACTTGAAGCTTTGAACAGACAGCTCTACAAAACATCACAATAATAATAATAGTATTAAAATCGTCTGCAAATTATTGCATGATGATAAAATCGTGGGCATACTTTTTCTGCTTATACACAAATGTAAGTTAATTTTCGTTTAAAAGTTTGTGAGCACAAAAAGAAACATTTAGGGATTTCATGATGTCACTCTGAATACGATCACCTATTCGCTCTGAACACAATGCTTTGTTGATCTTCTACTCAGTATCGATGAAACACGAAATGACCAAAAGTAAAGTCAGATATATCCACAAAAGAAAGACAGCTGATTCTTAACACGAATGTGTTTTATTTTTGACACACAGTACACGAACCACAATTTGCTTTTACATATTAAAAGGCCATCAAATTGTATTGCCTCCTCTCACCGCACACACACATCCTAACACATAACTAAACTCTCAGAACTGTTCGGTCCACCAGCGGCGGAGCGGTAAAGTCGTCGATCATTGGTAGTTTGGTCCGAAGTTCGAATCTCGACGAATGGGATGGCTGCATGGGCGTTTTCGTGATTTTCCGCAGGTGTGACGTGTATACGAACCACTTTCCCTCAGAATGTCCTTCATAAAGCCAGACAGATAGCCCTCGATTACTTTGTCGTAATCAAGTAAACCAAACTCAACCTAAAACTGTTCTTTTTGGCGACATTTATTTCGCATCTCAGTGCCAGTTCTTCCTACAAGTTGGCGAAGCGTTGCTCTTTTTAGAGCATTCGTCAAATACTACAAAGAAATACTTTTTACCTCTATATTTCACACTTTTCTATTAACTAGAAAATGTTTAAAGGAAACAAACATTCAAAATCTGAAAACAGATAAAAATTAATGCTACGTATAGCAGTTAATACGATTTTAAACTTACGCTGCTTACTATTAAGGCATTATTTAAGTAACTTTATAACAGATGATAATTAAATAATACAATCAGTATTGTTTAATTACTAGTAGATTTTAATGAAAATATATAGTTTAAAAATGATTAGGAAGAGGAAGGCAAATAAGACAGTCTAAGTTACAATATTTGAGACAATATAAGTTACAATATTTAATAGACAATTATTTCTAGACAATATAAGTTTAAATTTCTGTTAATTGTCATGAGTAACATTAATTTATATAAATTCCCAGATTTTGAATACTTAATATCCTTCTTGCGTTTCACTAAATTTTTTAAAAATGTATTAGTAAGTGCAAAAATATTAAATATAGGGATAAAAATATTATTTATTTCTTCTTGTGCTCATAAATTATGATGCTAAAATTTACTTAACGTTTATTCAATCAGAACATACATCAGTCATGTTATCCTCATGCAATGATTTGTACCAGCTTTATTTTTTGCCACAATATTTTTGCGCGAGGATAATTTAAAGCTGTGTGAAGTTTCTTCCCTACTTTATTTTCACTACAATGTTTTCTCGTTGATATTATTTTCTCCTTTGATATTCGATACGATGACGTTTTCCTTTGCAATGTTTACGATTTTGGTTTCGGTTTAGTAAATTATGGCAAACACATCTGTCTCTCTGCTTAACGGTAGGGATGCCTTCGTGGATGACTTTTTAAGGGAAACTGGCTTGTACACACGTCGTACATGAGAAACCTCACGCTTATGTAGGCAGCCCATGGAATCGAATGTAGGTAGGAACTACCAGCGTTCAGCGATTTTACTATTCGGCCGCTGGTGGACCCGCGATGATTTCACTTGTAACTTACGGGACGATAAAACAGTAAATATTCTTTAAATGCCTCTAAGGAAAGCAATGTGAGAAAATCTGCAACAATCGATCAATCATTGAAAAGATTAAAGCATATTTTCATGCAAACTATGTCTGATTCATGGAGTTAAATGACAGAAAACAGTTCTATTTACACAGGAAAAGATGATATACGTTATTCATAATCAACTTGCACTTCTCATCAGTGCTATGATGTGTCTTTTCGGAGATTTATCTATCATTCCATAACTGCAGAAAAGCACCTTGAAAGAGAATCTTAAAATGTAAATCGATCTTTAAATCCGGTTAGAGGGAATCTCTATCCCAAGAGTTCAGGGTTCTAAAGAGATTGTCGACACTGCAGTAAATGGAGTGGTAATTAGTTTTAATGAAGTGTGACAAGCCTGTTTAAAGCTAATAAACTTTTACGTACGAAGCTTGGTATTCTATCAAATATTCAGTTTTCAAAGCAAATTTGCTCTCTAGTAATAGGAGCAAATATAAAATTTAGAAAATTGTTGAATTAGAGGCTAGACATATTTCTAATGAATGTTTATTAAATAGAAAGAGTCTGACATAAAGCAAGAAAATTTAAGATATCATCAGGGAATAAGATATATTTTACACAGAATAACCTCAAACATTTTCTAGACAATATGATACATGTAAAAGTTTTTATATAATTTAAAAGTAAAAACTATTTGTTGACATTTTCCTCTTAAATTCCATGCAATGCAATTGTATTACAGTGTACTCTCAATTATTCGAGCTAATGCCGGAGAAATAGGTCATGGATGAGTGAAAAACACGGATAAAACAAAAATCAATTTTCATGCATAATGAATTTATAATTGAATGTTTATTTTTTTAAATCAGTAATTTTACTTTGTGTTTTAAAATTTCTATATATTTTTCGAATTTCATTAAGTTTTTTTTCCCCGAAGTGCTATGTTATGATTGTGTTCGAATCCCGTTTGGTCGACCAGTAGAGGTTCCAGTAGAGTTTCAGCGAACGAACACGGAAGACTTCGCCTATTCCATGTTTTTCGGCGAGCTTATGTTGTTAATTCGCTATATTCAATTCTTTCGATTAATGTCAGTTTCTCCTTTAATATTAAAACAACGTTTTTGCGCTTAGTACTTGTGGCATATCCTTAAAGCTCTAAATCAACTTTTAAAAGAATAAGAAGAAAATATGCAAAAAGCAAAAATGTCCCAGTGATCAACCAAAACGTTATCTTCGACTATGAACATGCAGAACGAATTCAGTAGTTCAAACTAAAGTTAAAGACGCAATTCAGCAGTTTTTAGAACACACTTGGACTTCCGAATTTTTGTTTCTCCTGCATATTCTCAGGCTTACCGTTGAGCGTGCCACGCGCGTATAGCCCACAGCCGGATAATGATAATTCGCTGTACATTTTATCCTACTAGCAACAGAGTCCATTGTGGGGAAAATGCAATAGATTCTATTTTCATATTTGATGTTTACACCAATTTAATTGATACTGAAATACATTCAGGTTCGGTACTCGTTCATACTTAAAAACACATCAATAACGTTCCTGAGCGTAACTTTCGTTTTCTAGTTTATTGCTTTCCCTTCAATCGTTAAGGTTAATTTATGTTAATTGAAAGTTTGTCTTGAGAAAGGATTCTTTGATGCCTAGTTTATACTTTTATATAGGTGTTCAGTTTAAAAGTTCACCAGATTTCGAAGTTGTGGACTGCACATTTACATAACACCTGTATCGCTTCCCAGATATATCTCATCAAGACGCAAATTTTCACACATATACGTTCATTCACAATTTCTAAAGTACTAAACGGAAACTTCCAAGGGAACCGTAACAAATCTCTAAATTAATTAATTTAGGGCTCTTTCAAACTGAAGAAACTGTATACAAATATGACGTAATGATGGCTGAATACAAATCAGCACGAAAACCCTTAATTCTGCATCTGAGTATATATTGAAAACGAAAGTATGTAATATCTGCCGCTGAACCTACCATATAAACTAAAAATAGATCTCACAATGAACCTGGCGAATTCTCGCGCAGGCGTAAGTGAATTACGAGCACAGAAGAAGGCTAAAATATAACTCTTTATTAATTCAAAGTTTAACAGAAAGGCACGATCTTCGTGCGTTACAAAAGCACCATCAACTTGCGGTGAAACTTAAATGTAGAATATAATTCAAGTCGAATCTAAAATAAAATAGTGCTGGATAAGCACGTTAAATTACACCTAACAGGTTGTCTCACAAAAACCTAACAGGCGTGACAATAATCCGTGATGGCTAAGAGGCTTACCAGCGTAACGGCGAGATAGTAAAGAAACGGGCGCAGGCCAGCGAAAACACGCTTTGAGTAAACTCAGAGATTCATCCGGTTAAATATTCAATTTACTTAACTTTAAATTTACATCCTGGCGAGAAAATGCTAGGGGAAGTTCAGGAAAGGTATCAAATTTAAATAAATTTGTTATACAAAATAAGGGAAACCCTGCAAGTAATGAAAACATTTCAAAGAGCCTATAGTATTTTTCATACGCAATATTGGTAATGTCGCCAGATTATAAACATGCGCAAATCTTAGCAAACCATAGGGATATATTTTAACTTTTAAAAATATATTATAGTTGTCTAGAGGTTCTAGAAAACATTTTTCGAAAATGGCAGAAATGTATGCCAGGATTTATAAATTTTCTTTTGAACTTTCCCAAATTCCATGAAATCATGGATTTCGAAAGTCTTTAATGTTGGCTGTAACATTATCAGAAAACTTAATCAAAAACCAACTTAAACATAATTTATAGCACTTGTAAATGATCAATAATTGGTTAAAGAAAATACTCACTGACGTTCGAGGAAAAAAAAGATTATACACTTGGCAAAAACGTTTTTCAAAATTGCACGATGAAAAAACCATCATTTCATTTAACCTTTCTCAACATTGCATCATTCAACATTTCTCAGCATCCCACTATGAAAATTACATCTTGTGGCTTTTATTGGATAGGATAAGTAATCTATTTTACTTTTTAAAAATCAAGTTTATTGAAAGTCGTTATATCTCTTTATCTAAACTATGTTTCCTAAGAAGTTAGTGGTTTCCAATTAGTCGATACTTTCAACTTATGTTCCTGCAAATTTTAATATCCCTATGGTTTGCTAAGTTTTGCGCATTTTTCTAATCTAGCGACATTATTATTATCAATAGAACTATATTCTTTGCATTTACATATAAATTATTTACTATACATATTAAAAGTGATTCAGTAGGATTCTTACGTACCTTTGAAAAGAAACGTAGGCTACCATCCACTACTTTAGAGATACGAAATATGGATTTCTTAACAGTAGTTCCAGAAATTGTAGAAGACTGTATTGTATTATTTCTGAATCATGTTCCCGAATCGTTTCTGAATCCACATAGATTCCTTTGCAATGCTTCACCTTAGAAGATTCATTTATGAAGATTCATTCCATATCTTAAACTATTTAGGCAAGGTAGGGACAGGCACACATAAATTTATTTCAGAAAACACAGAATCATTCACTGTGCACATTTCACAATGTCTGATTTCAAAATATACTGCTGGCCACCCAAATTGCAACACCAAGAAAGACAAGAGATATCACAACGAAATTTATTTAGTAGATAACATGTTGACCAAGTATCAAATGATTAAATTTATAGACTTCTGTAAAGTGTGGTTCCTTCCAGAATCAGTAGCCAGATTAGCCGCCATTGTTGGACATCACCGCTGCCACACGCCTGGGCATTGATTCAAAGAGACTTTGGATGTGTTCTTGGAGTACAGCAGACCAAGCAGCTTCCACACGTTGCCAAAGTTGATCTGGTGTGGCAGCACAAGTTTTCTAGCTGCGAAAGATCAGGAGAGCGAGCCGGCCAGGGAAGCAATTCAATCTGGCGATTGATGAAAAACCCTTGGACAATGCGTGCCACGTGTGGTCGGATTATCCCGTTGAAATATGGCTGTGGGCATACCTGAAGGTGAGGAAGGACAACTGGCTCCAACACCTCGGAGACGTAGCGCTGTAGAAGTACCGACAACGCGTACTAGAGGAGTGCAAGAGTGATATCCAATACCGCCCCATACCATAATACCCGATGCAGGACCAGTGCGACGGTGCATAACGCAGCTGTTCAGCATCCTCTCTCCACTGTGTCTCCAGACTCGAATCCGACCATCGTGGTGTTGCAGACAGAAGCGTGACTCGTCAGTAAAGACAGTTTCATTCCAACCTGTTTTCCATATCCTTCTTTCATCGCACTATTGGCGGCGGAGTCGTCTGTGGTTCTGCATCAAGGGTAGACGAAGCAATGGCCGTCTTGCGGACAGAGCGCTTTGCTGTAAACGGTGTCGAATGGTACGCGCAGACACTGGATGATGCGTTATAGACTGAATGTGGTGTGCTATGGTTCGTAATGTGACTGAGCGATCCGTCACTGCCATGCACACAATGTTTCTGTTATCACGTGAAGTGGCGCACTGAGGTGGATGCGATCGAACACGTCGGTCAGTCGTACCCTCCTGCATCCAACGGTCACATATCCGCATTACAGTTGTTTGGTTTCGTCCAACACGACTAAAGATTTCCCCGAAAGATAATCCATACTCTCGGTAGGCCACTATCCTTCCTCTGCCGAACTCGGATACTTGATCAAACGATGATCGCTGTTTACTACGAGGCATAATTGATCGTTTTTTGAAAAAACCACAAGAAAAACAAAATTGCCAAACTTGGAATCGCCGAAAACTCCAAGCCTTAAATAGCTCTTTGAAGTGGCGCCACAGGCACGAGTGATGTGCGTCTGCGCTGAAATTCTGATCATTTGCATATTTCACATCCGCTAATGCATGTTGTAAATTTCATGTTATTTGCATGCTTTCTTCAGGGTTTTGCATTTACGGTGGCCAGCAGTGTATGTAATAGAAGTGAAAACTTTCTCAGTTCGCTATATACACAGTCCAGTCACATTAATGTGACCACCACGTACTTTCCATGTCAGAGTTAAATAACCAATCACAGAAGGCAGGTGGCAGCACAGTGCAGTTGAGCGTATATAAAGGGTGTGTGAGGGCTTCGGAAAACATTTCAATCGTTGGCGTAATGCAGAAACGAAGCGATTTATCCGACTTCCAAAAGGGCATGATCATTGGCTTTCGGGCCAAGGGTGGAAGCATTTCCGAAACGGCTGAGTTTGTGAACTGTTCGCGTGCCGCCGTGGTAAAAGTGTACCGTGCATGGCAAAATGGGACTGTCCAAAATCAGCGACGTGGCAAATGTGGTGCACCACGGGCCATAGATGACAGAGGCGAACGACGGTTGCGGAGATGCGTTCGCGCAGATAGACGGGCTACCGTTGAGCAACTGACCACCAAAATGAACCAAGGGGCTACCAAAAGTGTCTCCCAAAGTACTATTCAGCGAACATTGCTGCGTCTGGGCCTCCGAAGCAGACGCCTGGTTCGTGCACCTATGCTGACTGCTGTTCATCGACGGCGAAGGCTAGAATTTGCACGCCAGTACAGCAGCTGGACGTCCACTGAGTGGCGACAGGTTGCGTTTTCGGATGAATCGCGTTTTATGCTCCATCGGACAGATGGACGTTGGCGTATAAGGCGTGAAACCTCTGAAAGGAACCACCCTGCAACCATTGCCGGAACGGTCCAAGCTGGAGGCGGGAGCATTATGGTCTGGGGAATGTTTTCCTGGCATTCTCTAGGTTCACTGATCATTGTGGAAGGCACAATGGATCAATACAAGTACGCATCTGTCCTTGCGGACCATGTTCACCCCTACATGCGCATTGTTTTTCCTCAGGATGATGGCATCTTCCAGCAGGACAATGCGAGGTGCCATACAGCTGCCAGTGTACGTGCGTGGTTCGAAGAGCACCAGGATGAGTTTACCGTCCTCCCCTGGCCAGCAAACTCACCTGACTTAAACCCAATCGAGCATCTGTGGGACCATCTCGATCGAGTTGTTCGCGCCATGGATCCTCAACCGCGTAATCTAGCGTAGCTGGCCACGGCATTAGAGTCGGCATGGCTCAACATCCCAGAGAACACCTTCAGGGACCTATGTGACTGTCTTCCTGCACGTCTCGCAGCAGTCCGCTCTGCGAAAGGTGGTTATTCTGGCTTTTGACAGATGGTCACATTAATGTGACTGGACTGTGTATCTGAACCCCCTATTAATTTCAAAAGCTAAACTGGTTCCTCAAGACCGTTCTTATATTGCCTTAGGCGTTCATAAGATAACAAAAATTGGCTGGACAAAGTCTTCAGAACGCAGCTATATATGTAAAGTCCCCTGCTCCAAAATTTACGAAAATATATCGGGATTTGGTCAAAAATAGTCAAATATAATCACTTAAGCTGGTGAGTGATGGGGTA
>KK117424.1:207010-232622 GCA_000611955.2 Stegodyphus mimosarum | reverse complement strand
CCGATTTCTCTCAAATTTATAGGGCATGCAGGGCTTGGCTAGAAATGAAAGTACCCGAAGCGGGAACTTCAGATGACCAAGCGTTTAGAAAATAAAAATTTTGACGCTGCACTCACACCGTATAAGGCATCGTGGGTTCGACTCCCTTGTTATTTTTATATTATTCCTTTTGCAATTAAGCAAAGAGGAATATTTTATTTTATTTATTTATTTATACTCAGAAGGCATAAAAAAGGTAAAAATTTCGGTATTTTCAACAAAGGATTGTAATTAAAGAGCATACGAAACGATTATACAAGAAAATTCAAAACATTATTTGTCGACATTCGATTATAACATGTATCGGGAGGATATTTAGCGTAGAAACAGGGGAAACAATAATTATTTCTGCATCTAGCACACATTATAAAGCCGCATTTTTACAATAACATCATTGTTTCAACGTCCACATACAAAAACTATTTGATTGACATTCATAAAGCATTCTCTCTCATTACAAAGTTTAGAAGCGAACCACGCGTAAAGTAACATATTACCGAATATTGGGAGGATAATTGATGATGAACAATAGAATGTATTTTTATGGTCTTCTCGGGAAGGTATTTCTTTTTCTTGCTCGATGAAATAAGAACAATTTTCTATTTTTTTAATAAAGTTTTTCACCTGACGATAAAAATATACATCGCAGGGTTGCACCAGTGGGGTACATTTAGGGGGAATTACATTGATGATACATGTTGCTTTTTCCTCTTGAAAGAGTTCGTCGTATAATTGCGGATTTGTTTGTCCTCCTCACGAGTCAACCAGCAGAAGAATTTGTTCTCTTGTACAAGTTGTAAGGTTTACATTATGTTATTTAACAGTTATTTTAAGTTGTGTATCTTTCCTATCTTATTCTAATTTCAGCTTACAATTTCCTGCCAGAATGTGAATTCAGAAACGCAGATAACGCAAATGAGAAAGAGTACTATTTAAGTCATGACTTACCGACTTCAAGAGAGAGAGTCTGATTTCCTGACTAGCGCGCGTTTGCCTTCTGGCCACATCTCTCTTAGCTGTTACTATGCTCGGCCATATCTAGGCCCTTGCTAGGCTTCGCCGATTCAATTAATACTTAGGGGCCAACTAATTAGATTCTGATAGCTTCGGCTATATTTACTATTTAAGAACTTTAGTTAAGCTTCGGCTATATCTTTTAAGAGCTTTAGTAAGCTAATTTAGTTCAAATTATTAGTATTTAACTTCAAGCCCGAGTGGCGGCTTTATGTAAAGTTCCAAGTCGGAACTGATTGTAAATATATTGAAAAATAACGGGTTTTAAACCCTTCTCAAGTTTCACGTGTTCTGTTCACACTTAAGCGATTATTCGCTTGTTAAGTGTTCGTGGGGTTCGGAGTTAGAACTTTAGATTTAAATAGTTGAACCTCATAAAGTTAAGACAAGTTAAGTCTCTTAACGTACGTAACAAGAGAACAAATATGATCCCGACACATGTAATCATCGAATGTCGACTAATAAAGTTTTGAATTTTCATGTACAAAGTCTTTTCGTATGCTCTTTAATTACAATCCCTTTATCGTAAGTCCAAAATTTTTATCTTTTATATGCCTTTTGAGTATAAATAAATAAATAAAATAAAATATTTACCTGTTTGCTTAGTTGGAAAAAAAATAATATACAAATTGAGAGAAAGAAAAAAAATGTCTCAACACGGGGAGTGTGGAGCCCTTCTTTTGTGTGTTAATTCGTAAATAAATTGGTGTTCGTCATGCCTAATTATTTTATTATTAACCCCGAGATGTTATACTTAGAAGAAAAATATGTGTATATAAACTGTAATTTTCTTCCCAGATATTCTATCTATGTATCCATCTTAAAGAAATTTTTCCTATTTATTAATATCCATTTTATTCGCTTAATTATTTTATTAATTTAATGTTTCACTGCTAATGGTACTTTTCTGATATATTAAAACTTACAAGAAATTATATTTTAAATTTACCTTTATTGAGCTAATGCTTTAATGCTAAATATTTTGCCCATGAAAAAATAACATATGTTAACTGATGTATTATATCTGGCAGTCTCTAATAATTGGTTTGATATTTTTCACGTAAACTGAATAGGCAATTTAAATCAATAATAACAAAGCGGAGATAAATTAGAACTGCTAAAATAAAAAAAAGCTTTTTAACTTTATTTTTCAGATAAAAGTCAATAGAATTTGAATGACATTCAACAGATACTAAAATTAGTCTTGGACATGATGCTTTATCATTTCATAATTTGGAAGGGAGGTGAAATTCCCATTTCTGTTCATTATAATTAATAAAATTAAAATCCTTAATTCTAAAATTTACTGCGTATTTATTATGCAATTTATATTTCTGTTCAATTAAATTTTGTTTATTTTAGAAAACTTAACGTAGAACATTTAATCAAATATTCAGGTATCTAATGCATGGATAGGTTAGATTTCGAATAGTTAAATAAATAGAAAGGGGAAAACTTGGAAAACAGACTAAAAGGCAATGATTTTATGCCCTTAATCCTTTATAAATCAGCATTTCATTTCTGAAGCTATTTTTTTGTTGCATAAAAATTCATTTTAATGATACACTGATGATGAATAACCATGTAGTAAAATGATATGTGTTATGATTTCAGTGTTATTCTTAAGACTTTCAAAAAGCATGAATTATAATTAATGATTGATTGTTCATATATTTAAGATGTTTCATGAATGAGTTAGTAGCTTTTTCCCACCGCTAATAAGAAGAAAATACTTTTACATCTTATTTTAATTATCGAATTCAGAAAATGCCTACAACAAAAAGGATGAAGACATGATAATAATATACATTATTTTAATTATCTAATTTTAGATTAAATTTCAGAATTTTGCTAGTCTTCCCAAATATGTGAAAGCAATAGAAAATTGAATACATTTTTCTAATTCAACGTCTGAAAAATAACTGAAACAACAACTAATAAAATGAACATTATCAAAACAATTACTGGTTTGAAAAACGCGATAACTTCTTTTTTCAAATGTCAATGCGTAACTATGTGTTTTCTTTAAAGTTAACTTGTGACTTACTCTTTTTGCAGGATATCGTCTTCAGTACAGCTTGTTTAAAAGCTTCCCCTTCGCCCGGATAAATCGGTGCATGAGCAGAGCCTAACAACTCCTTCCCAATAAATTTTTACCATTTCGAAGCCTGCGTTGTTAATACTATCGCAATTAATTACGATCTTTTGTGACTTCGGCACAGCGTATGATATCAAAACTCTAATACCGACTTTGTTCAATCAAATGCAACGATCGGCTTGGTGGTCGACTTGAACACGTCCTTTAACCCGTCAGATCCTTCTAATGCCTCGCTTCCTTGCCTGGGATCATATTTCACTGAGGTCAACACACTTCTATCTAACACCGCACTTACTCCTGGTCTTTGCTCCAGTAACACTTTGCGTCCACAATTATCTTCAGTAAAAATACATTCTACACAAAACAAAATTTCATTCAAGAATTTGCAAAAATTTTACACTATTCTAGTACTTTGGGTGTCAATTGTGACACCTGCTATGGGCTCCAAATAACTTAATTAAGTCAGTAAAATAAGAATAAGGTGCTTCTTATGCTCTGTGAGGTGCATTATTACCCCTAGAATATCTAACCAACAAACACAAAGATTCAGAATTAAAACACACTAATTTATTTTTCCACACCATTAAGATTTCTCACACCGCATAACCCCAGCACTTGTCAACGGGTGAATCAAATTTTACAGATATAAAACTACCTGTTGACATGGACCTAGTATCAGCGCAAATTATTATTTTTTTACAATTTCTATTAATTCAACAATTTAAATCTGACTTGGGCAGAGACGACAAAGATCTTACCTAGCATGGTAGCAAGAAATTCAAACACACACTTACCGAAACGGGATCTAACGTCTAAAAATCTCACAGAAAGACCAGTATTAGTGTCGTCAGCAGACCTTTTCTTCAATCGGCAAAGCAGCGGACCGTAGGCGTTCCAGAACCCGAGCGGTAAAAGCCCCTGAGCCGGGGTTCCAGTCCTGGGAACTGGATGATTGTGTAACATGGATATGAGGCAATTTGCATTAAACGCCCTCCACGAGACATCCCTTCCTTTTCCTATAGTTCAAAAGACGAAGCACGTAATAAATAAAATAAAGTAAATATTTCCATACTCTTGATCGTAAATCTCTAAACTTTATAATAAGACTGCTTGCAACTGATATCTGCATAAATTCTCAAATGAGCAAACCTCGGGGCAAAATGTGAAGAAGTAAATGAGAACGTTTCATTAATAAACCTTAAACAAAAAAGTTACAGTTTTGGCCACAGTGTGTTGTTGCTGTTGTTACTAATTCCTTGAGTCAGGAAAGCCTACACAAAGTTCAAGAGACCTTGCCGCACAAGTGAATCGTTGACATCATCCTGCTCAGTCGAAAGCTGTCCCAAGGAGACGTCTATACAATCTAGTAGGTGAGCAGGAGAAACAGGAAGGGAACAGGCACATGAGGAAAGGTCCAGCCACAGTGTTAGTTATTATTCTTAATTGTAAGAAAAATTAATGCAATAGAAGATTAAAGTAGTTAATCAGCTATAATTCAGAACGATAATCTAGTCTATTGTATTTCATAGTTTCAGTATAGCTTAAACTAAATGTTAGTCTAGAGGCAGGATGAAGTGAAGTGTAAACAGTTCGGTAACAAAATCTACAAATAATCAAATTAGACTATTCTAAATGCGTTTTGTCTAAATGCTTGAAAAACAAATTAGCAGATAGGGAATTCAAATTTAAGGTATGATTAATACTCTATAAATAGTAATAAGTTAATAATAGTAACAAGTATAATAAGTTATTTGCGTGCTTCAATATTCTTTTAATATGATAAAATTTATAGAAGGTTGTGCAAAAGAAAGAAATACAAATTCTCAGTATCAGGCAAAACAAAACGAAAAACTTGAGTCATAGTTTATTGTATATATATATATAATCCTAATATATATATTTTGCAAATGCATAATAAATGTGCCGTAAGAATAATTTTAGAAATAATTGAAACAAATCAGAAAAAGGCTAAAAGTGCAAAAAAGACTATATAAAATCATAAGAGCTTTAAAATTTTCAAATAATGTACATTGAAACGGTCAGAAATGCATGTTATTAAACTAACGTTTGCATTTGCTATTTTTTGCATTCGCCGTTTTGTATCTGTCATGTTTTTGCTACTTTTTGTTGCGCATTCATAATTTTTACTATTGATGAAGCGGTTATATCTGGGAATGAGCTCTATTTTCTTTTTCACTCATGTCCCCTTGTTTGTATTTTTTAGCATTATTTTTTGACTTGTTTTATGGATTTAATTTCCCATGTGCTTAATAGTAAAATTTCTTAACTTATATTTTTTATTAATTTGGGCTTGTTTTATGGATCTGATTGGCCATATGCTTAATAATTGAATTTCTTTGCTTTATTATTTTTTGGCTAGTTTTTTGGATCTAATTGACGATGTGATTAAAAACTAATTTCTTAGCTTGCACTTCAGTATTCGTTTTTTAAATAACAATTTATTTTAAACTAGAGTAAGATTCTTATAAATATAGGAGACGAAACACAATCGCTTAAATTATTTAATTATTATTATTCGAACGGAAAATGGTTTGTTCCCTTTAAAAAGCCAGTCACTTTGCGTTCAATGTCAATAATTAATTTCATTTCGCTTTTTACGGTTTAATTTTACTTTTGCGTTTTTCCGATGTTATTTCTTTATTCACGAATTTAACAAATATTAAAAATAATTTGACTTCACTAATATTTAAGTTTACAATTTTTGATTCTCTGCCTTGAAAATAATTTATTAATTTTCTTATTAATAAATGTTTATTTCTAACTATGCAGCTTAAACACAAGTTTTAGGCTTTTCAGGCACATGTTTCATATCTTTTAATTAATTCTTTGAATATATATATTATGTATATATATCATATATATTTAATGTGTGTGTGTGTGTGTGTGTGTGTGTGCGTATTTATATATATATTATGATTTAATTTATTGCTGATACAATAAATGTAAATTTTTTCGTTTTGGTTTACTCATTTGCGCTGTTCGTTTTGCCAAATTATTGCATGTGTAACACAAAGATTTATGTAGAGTAAAAATAACTATCATGTTAGTTAAAATTATGAATTAAGTTATTATTTAAATTAATTATGTCACTAATTGTTAATAATTAATACTTAAAATGTCTTGAATATACTTTTGGTTTTATTTAATATTGTAGCTTTTCCTTTCCCTTCACACTAGGTTTGGAACTGGACACTGGTGCGTTTTCGATGCAGCGTTTATCTGGTAAAGCAGTAAGTCGACTGGAATTGTCCTCTAGAATACAATGTCTTTTACAAAGGATTTCATCAATGCATTTTCTACATAGCTCAGCGCACTGAAGCAATTTTTAAAGACATATATCCTTTCGAATTCTGTCATAATATTCCAGATTCTTTTCTTAAATTTATGGTATAAGATTTGCCCAGTGATCCAGACGTTCATAACATCTACAGCAAACGCAGGACTTATTTCTCCACAATGGTTTTTTATATCTGATAGCAAGAAACTTTCATTACTTGACAGACAAATGACATTATCCGGGAAAATAGTTTCTTATTTATTACAAAACTCTGGAGAAATCCTCTTCTTTTCCCGCATAGCAACTTCTCTGAATTTTCATATTTCGAAACCTTAGCAACTAATCCGTATCATCTTCAATGAAAAGATTTAGTAAACTCTTCGTGAAAGATTTTATGCACTCCTGGAAAACTTTTTTCTCTATCTTTTCTTTTTCTCTCTTCCAGGCATTTCACTCCAGCACCTACGATACTAGTCACACCGAACTGGTGTACTCGGTTTATGTATTCATACGCAAATTGATCTTTACTCATCTTTTGTTTTTATATGTTTATCTCCCGTACTTACCAATAAGTTTCGATATTTATATTTTCTATGTGCACATAATGTTCATAAATGCCTATAAGTTAATATACCAGGCTTTTCTACTTCTGGGTGATAATAATTCAATAAGTTTCATCATAATTTACTACGATCTTCCGTTATTAAGAGACAAAAAGTGTCTCTTTTTCCATTTGCTTTCAGGTAACAGAATAAACGAACCCTCTCATTAGGTATTAAAAGTACTCTTAAATCTTCTGAATTTGGAGATCTTGTCTAATGAATACAACTTAAAAACTTAAATGGTTACTTTACTTTGTCATTCTAAATTGAAAGCACATAATTAAAATCAATATTTAAGGAAATAAAGCCTATACCCACTTTTACAAATATCTTACAGAAGCGTTAGTTTCTTTAATTTAAATTTAAATTTATATGCTATTGCTTTAAATTATACAGTAGAAACCTCACTGTGTACCTCGCTACGCAGAGATAAACATATTTGGAATTACACATCGAATAATTTTGCAATAAAAATACTTTTACATATCTATACATGTTAGTTTCAACTCTTCATAACCCGCTATTAAAAATTCTGTCAATTTACCCTGAAACATTTTGCTAAGAGAGGCAGCTACGCTTCTGTGCCCACGTGTTAGACAGCCCCATCTCCATGGGAATTAGAAATGCGTTAAATGTCTCCTCAAGTTAAGATTTAATGAGTAAATAAAGATACTTTTATCGAGACTTAATCCTAAATTTAAAGAGAAAATACGAAAGTATTTGGTAAATGCGACTAATGATACTCGTAATTCTTTTGATTCCCAAAAGTAAGAGGATAAGCATTATATTTTGCAACTATGTTACTTTTAGTTAAATTCAATATAACCATATAATTAAAGAATTCTTATGGGATGGTTAGATTATTGTTGTTATTACTGAAATAAATAATGATATATCGATTGCTCCTCAAAGCATTTTATGGGAAATGTATAATCCCTAGAGTTTGAAACGAAATGAATAATTAATACTGACTATATAATTTATATTATTGTCAAATGCCAGACGTTTTAAATTCTTTTCAGAACTCTCACAATTTCCCATATTTCTAGATGCTCACATTAAATATGAATTCAATCTGAATGTTTTCACATAAAGTCCTTAAGTACAATAATATGTCCGAGGGATTAGCCATTCTTCCAGAATCACATAAATTTGCGTACTACACTGTAACAAAGAAAATATATGCACCTAGAAGGAAACGAACTACTGTCAAGAAACGTAGGCTGCATGTATTGTACGAGGCGATAAACAAATGTTTACAAATTCAGAACAAAATACCGTTTCATTAAGAAGTTTTGGCATGAAAAACGTTACAAATCAGTAAGCAGTATAGCCATCCCTGGCAGGTATAAAAGCTGAAACACGGCTTGGCTTCGGATCAGATAGGTCACCTATGAACCCCTGCGGAAGTTTATGGCATAATCTTTGTAACTGTGCAGTTAATACACCAATATTCCCGAACGGCTGCAGGTGCCTTCCAAGTACGTTCCAAACGTATTCTTTTGGAGAGAGGTCTCATGAGCTGGCAGGTCACGAGAGTACGTCATATTCTTGAAACCATTGTTTTCAGAGTCACGCAGTATGTGGACGAGCGTTACCTTACTTATAAATGGCACCTGAACGACTTAATAGCATATGCAGAACAACCGGCGTTAAAATGTCGTTCAAGGAATGCGAGCCATTATAGCGTCTTGAGGGATGAGTAGAGGTGATCGTGTGTCCCAAAAAATCCTTCCTCGCACTATCAAACCTTGTGGAATCGCCAACTGCCGCTTGACAACCAATGCCGGATTGGACCGCTGGCCCGGCCTTCTCCATACGCGTGTATGTTGGTCATCAGCACTTAGACTGAACTGGGATTCATCGTTGAAGATCACACGACTCCAGTCGGCCACACTCCCGCTTACCCGAGTTCGGAAAAAAATCTAGTCGACATTGCCTGCGATGTGGGGTCAGTGGTAGGCGTCTTAATAGACGTCGGCAGCATATACCAGAGTCAGCCATTGATCTCCGAAAGATTTCCCTTGATACCACCGAATGCATGGAAGGTGGTAAATGACATGGAATCGATCTAACGACATTGTTGGTGCGCAAGTGGCCGCTCTTATGATTGAGAGATCTTCACGCTCATTTGTGTTCCCAGCATGGCCTAACCTTTCACGACGGTAGACTATCCCTTCCATGATCCATTTTTGCCAACACCAAACTATCATATCTCTCCTGCCGAGGTGACGGCTGATACGCTTGTTCGACCAACCTGCTTCTCTGAAGCCTATTATATGCCCCTTCTCAAAGTCGGACAACTGTTCGTACTGTCTGGTTATGTCTCAGAGGCATCTCTATTCACAATACCGTCTATCCAATTCATGGATTCGTTTGATTGGCTCTACGGCACGAGCAATCATGCTTTTAATCTCTCTCAGTTCCGCATCTCATATGCGCATAGCGCACTTACCCCTTGTCTCATTGGCTTCGATATTTAAATCATTTGCATATCTTTTACCAGACTACCTTCCTACTGAGTTTTATGATTGTGGCTCGATTTATTCTGGGTGCATATACTTTTTGTGATGAAGTGTTGATAAGATGTGATGCTATTAAAATATTTTTCCATCAATTTAATTTCAAATGTAGCAGAAACGCTGTGTTAATTTGGAGAAAAACATCTTATTTCAAATTGTAGGGTTTCTTTTAGTTCAACTAACCTTTTTATTCAAATTTTTTTATCTTTCTTGAAATCCTTAACTTCCTCTCGCATTTCCTTCACAGGATGTAAATTTAAAGTTAAGTGAAGTGAGTATTTAAACTGGTGAATCTCTGAGTTTATTAAGAACGTGTTTTCGCTAGCCAGAGCACGTTTCGTTTTTGATCTTGCTGTTATGCTAATACGCCCCTTGACTATTTCTGATAATCTTCCGGATTGTTAGGCTTGTTGAGCCAACCTAAGATAGTGGTAACTTAACATGCTAATCCAGCACTATTCGTTTTACACTTGAATTGATTGTGTAATAACATTTACGTTTTCCATCAAGTTATCGGTGTTATTGTAGAGCATGAAGTACGTGCCCTTCTGTTCTAAAGTGAAAATAATAAAGGGTTATTTTCAACCTTCTTCTGTGCTGGTATTACTTCACACAATTTTTTGTCTCTGAAATTGTTAAATTAATTAAAACCATCAATGGCGCTGAAGAGATAAATATTTAAAAGTCGGTGGTTTCGTTGCAGTTTCAGTTTTCTACTTAAAAGATGAATTTATGTTCTTTTCGCTCTATTAGTAGTATGTAACATAAATATGAATTACCTTTACTGAGAAATGTTTCTATTAACGCATTAGTACCATGATAAAGTATTGCTAGATAGTTTGTGTGTACGCGGTATGCCAGTGGTTGAACTCAAGGCCAAAATTTCATTAAACTGTTCTTTTCATCCTTTAAATTTCATCGCAACAGTGGAATATATGCATGACTCTATGATAGCTCTTAAAGATCAATGGGTATACTTAAAGAATTCTATAAAGTCACAATGTAATGAACGTAAACGAACGTCTTGTAAATTACTAACATAAAGGTCTCTATCATACTACGAACGTCAAGCAACTCACTCTGAGTTTCTTCCAAATAATCCTAAAGCCCTTCATGCGATCTGCGATACTTTGAGTATCTTGTCATAATAATTAGCATAGTTTAATCCAGTCAAAACCAGCTACAATGGTAAAATTTTCACTGTTTTTATCTTCCCAAAATAGCTGTGTAGAGAGCTGGATATATGTATATACTTAATATATATATATGCTATCACAATAAATAAACTGTGAAGATTTATTTATTTATTTTGACTAACAATTAATTTTTAGTTAAAGCAACTTCCTTTTCATTCTCATTTTTCACAAACGCTTTCCTGTCCTATTTAAGCGAAGCTTTTGAAATTTGATTTTAGTGGGTGTTATACCTGCTTGTAGGCCATGTTGCTACTTTGAACTGCCAAAGATTTGTTTCTCTGGCGCTGAGTACTTCAAGCCATTAGGTTTGTTTTCGCCGTCTTCTACCTGTCAGAGCCCCCCTGCGCATTAAGTTATTCTGTGCGACGTTAGGTTAATTTAATTACATTTTATTTTAAGTTCAACATTACTGTTTGAGTGAAGTCAGAAGTCTTGGCTTATGTAAACCCAAGTGTTGCCATCTCTTCTACTGTGTGTAATTAAATAAAGGGTTCTTTACACCTTTCTTCTGACTTTCTCTGTCGTTGTAAAGATTTGATTATAATTCCTCATAAAGTTTTCCTAAAGCTCGTTAGTTTATGCTTTCTAAGAAAACGAGACTCTAAAAACATATAGATATTATTTTACTGGCTATGAGCATTCAAGCTACTGATCATTGCTCAGATCTTTAACATTTAAATCTTGAGGTTGCCACCACCAAAAAACGTATTCTTCAAAAATGTGCAGTAAAGCCATATATTGTTGGAGTGAAGTGTTTTACTATATTTGGCTATGCTGACGTTTCTTTTGACCGAAATATTCTCCCTTTCTTCACTGTTATGTCCCTCTTCACATCTTCGCCATCTTCATCAGGTAAGTCTAAATCAAAATCACTTTCTTCTTTGAAGATATTTAATTCTCCCACAGTTCGTTCTTTCTGTTCCTTTTTCTTCCTTTCTCTGGCAAAAAAAGCTAAAGAATATAAGACATACATGCAAATTGTTCTGACCATTTCAGCATTCTGATTCAAAATCTTCAGATGAATCTTTCTTCTACGTGTAAGTTGCATTAGTATTTCGGTACACAAGTGATTTATTCAGTTATTCAAAATGTCTGTGGAGAATATTTAGTAATCTGAGAAACTGTAATGTAGATTGTAGAGCCATGTATAAATAATTTCTTCAGGTCATACGTTTTCATTATTTTCCTTTGTTGGTTTTGCTCTATTTTTGCATTTTTCGTCAGCAAAATCTACTGCAGCCTTCAGGCCTTGTAATTTAATCTACTGCAAAATCTTGCAATTTTTCTCTGCTTTAGTTCTCAATTCTAAAAATACAAAACATATTTATTTTCACAGCAGCATGCTTGATATTAGAAGACAAAGCTTTAATTTCTTCCTTAATAATATTCTTAGTAAGCTTCCTAGATAAGGATTCTTCCAACTTTTGAGTTTTCTCAGTTTTGACTCAATTATACTTAGAGTTTGACGTTTAGTCAAACTAATTCAGATTGGTACAATAAAAAGCATGTATATTAACTCGAATATTTTTCTGAACGAGAATATATACAGAAGTAAAAGCAGAGCTAAATATTACTAATGTTTAGAATTAAACGTTTGCCATTATTTAAGCCCAAAATTGCAGTTTTCAAAAATACGCAGCATTGCTTTTAATTAGTAAATGATTATTGTTGTTGTATTAATCATAGAGGACTGCTAGTGAAACTGATTCACAATAACGCTAATTAATTAATTTAGCATATAATTTAATTTAATGTTGTTTTAGGAGTCTTCTGAATCAAACAAAATTATTACAAAAGCACATATATTATAATGGAAAATGCGGCCCCAAATTTTTAGACCACAAATTTCTAAGTAGTGGTATTTAATAAACTGTCGAAAAATGGAATAAAAGACATTTTCGTCAATTATAACGACTTGTGCATTAAACACAATGATGGTTTTGTACAGAATAAAAGGCTGAAAAATGTTCAATAAAAGAACTCGTAATTGAATTTGAAATTAGAGCAAAAAACGCTATAAAGTGCACTTTTGAAATTTCTATAAAAAAAGATTTAATATTGCTGCTAGTGTTTTTTATTCATCACGCCAAGCTCGGGAAAAATGACTTTCCTAAGGCATCTCTAAAAAAACTTACTCTTTTTTTCAAGCACAAAAGAGAAAAATTACGGCAAACCCACTTTTGCCGGGTCATTTCCTGGGGTGCGCCATCAAATGCTGCGAGAGTTTCAGCAAACGCGTGTTGCAGAACCTAATACCTGGTTTAACTAAATTTAAGAAAAATTAGGTACATTAGGCAGCTGATTAGCAAATTGGAAATGCATGTTAAGGGGGAACTTAACATGCATTTCCAAATAATTCCTATTTTGCTGATTAACGTTTGAATTTTTATTTCTAATGTTTTACATGAAAAAAAAATTGGGCAATACATGATTTTGCTTAAAAAAATAGATGCCTAGGTCTAAAAATATTTTATTAACAAAAATTAAACTATTTTGTGCTTCGTACTGGGAAATACTTTGCAAAAAACTCATTAAAACGTACTTAATTATATTTGTATTATAGAGAATTAGGTATTTTGAAGCAGAAGATGTGAAAAATGAACAACGCCTTCGCCGTGAATTGAACCACGGACCTCTCGGTTACGCGTCTAGTGCAGCAATAGCTTAGAGAGAGACGTAGTCAAAGGCAAGCGCACAATAACTGTTATAAAATTAAGACAAACTTTACAGTATGCACAGATATACCCAAGCAAATGTAGCTGTCATACTTCAGCAATTTATCAACATTCATAAATTAATAACCTTTCCTTCAAAAATGTATATTTAAGTTTCCTGGTATATTCCTTTCCAGTGTCATGTATCAAACTGACAAGTGCTTTCAAAGAATGTTTCTGATTACACTAAAATAAAAATACGAGAACTAGATATGAAATGAACTTCGTAAGGTTTTCTCTGTTTGGATAAATTGATACACCCGCCGTATAGACTTAGTGTAGAGCATATAGCGAACCATTAACAACATAACTGATAAGAAAACTAAGCCTATTTAAATTGCTTTGCTTTCATTTCTGATGAAATCAAACTACTCATTTAAAGGTAATATAACTTACTGTCCACATTTATGACTGTGTGCAAATGTTTATTCCTATTAACATACTAATGTCTTGCATCAACCACCTTCAGCATCAGAATGTCCCATTCTGCGCCATAAAACATTAATTTGGTCCATTAATGTCCTAGAATAAAATATTATCTTCAAGTACCCTATTCTGAGGAAAGGGGAGTTAAAATGGTCGGAAAGACACGCATACATAATGCTCTTACTTCCTCTGACCGCAATTACAGCTTGCTTCTTTTCAAGAACAGAACAATAGAGCACCATTCAGCATCCCCTTCTGCTAAAATATTCTCGAATTTAAAGAAAAAAAAACTGCACCCCTATTCAAGAGAAGATTTATTTCTCCCATCCTCCGCTTTTCTTGGTTTCCTTTACTTAGTAAAATAATAAATACCTCTAGAAAATTTTCTAATCGTGTATCCCATCGGTTAGAAATAAATTAGCTCAAGACTTTTTGTTAACAAAGGCTTGGTACTAGAATCCGTCCTTTACTGTGGGGACTATTCCTATTGTTCTACACCCTTTTCTTCTTGTAAAGAAATCTGTTGTTCTGAGAACAGCGAAGGTTTTCTTTAAAAGGGCGATTGTAAAGTTTCCTGGAGCTTCTCATAGGGCACTACAACTGTCTTTTATATATGCTTTTTTTTCCTGTAAAATCATTAAAGACGCTTAATGATATTAATACCTGTTTTATTTTTGCAATTATTAATTTTAAGGGAAGCATCCCATCAAATGTTTTTCATTCATTTAATTCGACTGAATATAATTTCTTATTTTCACATACTAGTAACATTTGCAGAGCATTTTAGAAATCATTCAATGAATCAAAGCAACCCACCTGTAGGAAAACTAATAGTTAATTTTGCATTAAAGTAATTTTTTTGCCCTTCTCGTTTTCGCCCACAATTTTCATGCCAGAACGTAAATGAGAGAGAGTGTGTTTATTCAGATTGAAGGAGGATACTTAAGATGCTACTTAAAAGAAAATTTCGCAAGTTGAATTTAGAGGGTCATCAGCCTACTTGAGGCCAACGTTGTTACTGGGACTAAATAGTGATTTGATTCTGTGGCGTTGAATGCATCTAGCCGTTAAGCTTGTCTCCCCAGTTTTCTACAAACCAGAGAATTTCTGCGCGTAACTTCATTTTATGAACCGCTAACTGCGTTTGATTTTAGTTCAACATTGCTTTTTAAGTCAGAAGCCTTGGCTTGCGTAAACCCACGTTGGGTAATTGTTACGTTTTTGTGTTCAAATAAAAGGACTATTTGTACCTTTCTTCTGACTGTACAGCATATGTATGCAGTTTAAGACAAGAGGATTATTCTTCGTAGTCTTTCTACAGTTCATAAGTTTATGCTACAAAAGAAAGTGAGGTTCTACATAGTGAAGCATGTAAATAAACACAAGGGAAAAAGGGCGACTTTGAAAAGCACGAAACGTATTCTATTCGCCACCTCTATCAGAAACAAAAGATAATCAGCAGAAAAAAGTACGGTTAACATAACTTAATGCCTAAAGCAGGGGTTCCCAAGCTTTTTCAGTACGCGGGGCACTTACAGTTCGGTTATTTTTTCGCAGCGCCCCTGTTGCAATTTATCTATCATAACGTTAATCAGGCGCACAAATAAAAAGAACATTTTAGTATAAAATTATAATAATAAAACAAACAACAGAAACAACATACAAATAACAGAAACCTTCAGTAACAAATTAGAAACTCGTTGTAACAGCTGAGCTTGTTGATGCCAGTACAGTTTTTCAAATAGCAGAAGATGGCTTGATACAGATATTCTCATTTCTTGCTCCACTTTGGTTTTCGAGCGATATTTGGTCTTTATTAGAGCGACAGGGTGAAAAGCAAGCTTCGCACAGATAGGATGTTTCAAAGGAAATGAGGATCCTTAGAGCTTTAGAATTTAAAGTTGGATACTCAATTTTGATAGAAATCGAAAACTTCCAGTTAAAACTCTCTTCGTCTTGCGAATGAAAAGGATCTTGGATCAACACAAATTTCTTTACATAATTTTGCGAACCAGACAGTGAGCTTTGAAAGGTGTTCCATGAAAAGGGACAGCAATTCCTATAGAGCGAGGACTTTATTAAAAGTTGTGTTTTTTGCAATGTAGGAAAACGATCTTGAGCTCCATCGTCATTCAGTTTATTTATCCACAACTGCAACTTTTCCTTAAACGCTGAAACTTTTTCTATAAGTTTCCCTGTAGTAGCAGATTACAGAACTTGCCAGATTACAAAGTTTGTCAAAAATGCCCCCCCTAATAAGCTAGCATCAGGAAAAAGTCTGGTTCGGCAAAATTCTTAGCGATCGCATGACCTTCCTCTTGCAGATAAGTGTGAATTTCTGGAATTAGACCGAACGCTCGAGGCAGGACTTTGTTACGCGAAAGCCATCATGTACTGCAATAGGATAGCATAGCTGTGTGTTCAGCTTCCATATCCTTGCATAGTATTCTGAAAACATTTCTTTCAGTGGTCTAGTTTCTATGTAGTTCCCTATGTCTTTGACATATTCTATTGCTATACTCAACTGAGGACTAAGCGACTTCAATACAAATGTGTCCAGTAGATAATGTTGTGGATCTACACAGCATGTGGTGTTTCACTGCAAATAAATGGCTGCAGTACCGCATAGGTACAGTACACTGATGCACGTTTTCCAATCTAAACCATTTTCCACTTTGTCAAGCATTTTGAAGAAGTCTTGAGAGTTTGCACTTCCGATGATGCTCATACAGAACAAAAGGTCTTCAGCATTATTATCCAGGAAGAGTACATAATGTATAAGATTTGCATCTTTATTACTGTCAGTAGTCTCATCTAGTTGCGGATCGAGTTCATTTTCTTTCTTTTTCTCCATCAACTGATCATTCAGATTCTATACACTGAATTCTTCTTATATACGAGCTAAACATTGAATTCTAATAGTGTTGTTGGATACAGGTACCTTAGAAATGAGTTTCTGCACCGCTGCTATGTTGATAGCAGCTCTTCTGCGATAGTGTGCGGTTTTTACGCTTCATCATTTTGTTAGCGCTTTAAAAAAATAAATTGACAGCAAGAACTACTTTAGATTAAAAAGAGAAATAAAAATGCTAAAAACATAATTTAAATGGAATGATATGACCAAGTGAAAATATAAATATTGAGAAAACTTTAGGGAACTATTATTTTCAGAAATAGAATAAAATTAATGAAGGAGTATAATTTATAAAAAATATGAGTCAACGCAAGTCTTGTTTCTTCATGAAACAAGGGAGAGGCGCTTCGCGGCGCCCTTGGCCTTTCATCACGGAGCCCCAGGGTGCCGCAGAACACACTTTGGGAACCTCTAGACTAAAGGATCAGATATTAATAAACAAATGTAATCTGAATCGTGAGCACTGTAGACAAATTGACTTGTTACAAGAGACCAGCGTATTGATTCTCCATCTATATGATATAGTAAATTCAATATGTTTTCCGTTTTGTAGATCTTACCTTTTTGTTCCTTTATGCATCATGATTAAATCATCTAAATCAGAGGGAAAAAACTGAAAGGATTCAGATTTTTAATGTGGCATAAGGAGATTTGTTACAGTGTTTTATGTTCTCGCTGAGCACTGCAGGTTACCAATATGCTGTTCGTCTCATTCTTGCTAACACATTTCTTTTCTCTTTTTAACTTTATTAATAAGCATCCCTTTATTTGCGCTTGCGCCAGGTAAAATGAAAGAGAGCAAAATATTTGAAACCAGTATGTAGAATTCTAGATAGAGTGCTAACGATTGCTACACATTCTTTTTTATTCACCATACAATTTATTTGGAAACTAGCCGCTCAGGCAGCCAGCCATCTAAATGAATCATAAAAATGTATATAATGATTTTAATGATTTCATCTGGCGTCATTTCATAAAAATATTAAATACTTCTAATTTGGCATCTTATGATTTAAATGCATTTTTATTTAAATCAATTAGATTAAAAAGTATAAAAATATTTTTATGATATATAAGTAAAAATTTAAATATCCTTTAATTGCTTTTCAATCGTTTGGTTTGCTACTCAGCAACAGAAAGACTAAGCTGTACTGAATGTCAAAATACCGGTGCGTGGAGAGAATAATTATTCTGTTCGAAGTAGTGGCAAAGCATTGCTTTCAAATAGCCGAAATTGTCGATTAAAATATTTTACAGTTTGCCAAATGGCAACAGTCTGGCGAGTAAAAGATGAAAATGTTTTACTTCAAACAGTGTTGCCACTTCTCGCTTTCAGCTCTCTGAGTTTATTAAACGAAAATTCATTCAGTTTGTATTAAAAACATTTTTGAAATTCAAAATTCAGGCTTCGAGGTGCCTAGATTCGGTTGGAGGACTACGTTTACTGAAAACTGATTGGTCTTGAAATCTGGTTGTGAGAGGGTACGAAATCCCATATTAAACTCATTTTCAGTTTGATATCTCAACGTGGATTTTAGATATCCATGCACTTTTAGATTTACTAATAGTAATGAGTACCTAAAATGACTTTATAGAGCATCTCGTTTTCTGTTATAAATGCATATTCATACCACATTTCATTAAAATCTGTCCATTAGCTTCTCAGAAATTCAACGTAATTTACCGATTTTCTTAATTTTGGACTCGTGTAATTAGATGCTTTCATTAATAAAGCTCAACAAAATAAATATTTGAAAGGGAAGATGAAAGTGGTTCGAATTATATCTGCTTCCTTTAATCTCTGAGCTTAAATTTCTCAACTTTATCTGCGTGCTGAAAATAAGATTACCTTTTGAACAAACTATAGTATTAGCAACAACTGTGCGAAAATTCTGAATGCACTCATAACATAGAAAAACGTAGGTATTCCTCAAGAGTTGAACTTAAAAAAAGTCAGTACCACATATAAGATATTTCTCTGAAAACCTACGCATCGTAATTCTAGTTAGCATACAAAAGCTTATGGAATTAAAAAAGTTGCCGAGCATCCATGGTTTTTATAAGGGCACATATTTGACATTGTTTCACCATAATCGCCTTCATGCACTTCTACAGCATTAATCTAACATCGCTTCATTTTTTTCTCCACTTATACTGATGAGATTAGCCTTTTTGTATTAAGGCAGTTTATTAGAGTAATAAACATTGTATTCATGAATTTAATACTCAGCCACCGAGTGAAATCCATTACTGAATTCTTGCAACAAAACGAAGGGAAATATTTATGAAACATTAATTATATTCCAGCATTCAACTGCATGCAAAACATTATTTAAGATATAAGTTACTAAATTCACGAACAAAGTGTAATGTTTTTCATCAAAAGTGAAGAAACATTCTCCTAACGTTCAGAGAAGATTTAATTTTATCTGACAGGGCTTAATTAGTATGACAAAATGAATGTTTTGGTAATACTAATATTTAAACGATTAAGCTTCGAAAATGATGCAATAATTCAAATGAAATGATATTAAAAATATAACGTTTAAGAACCAGATAAGAATTGAAAATTAACTCCCTTTTACTGGAAAAAACGTTTCGCACTTAAAACTCTCAGTTATATATTCAAATCTTGAATCAACTGCGCAACAGCAGTTTTTACATATATAGCTGTTAGATAAAGAATTTTGAAGAAAATAAAGGATAAAAATTTTGCTTTGTGTATTAATTTACAAGCAACTAACGACCTTCGAAGACGTGATAAGTTACAGGTCGCTAGCATTGGTAATTAAGAAAACCTTGCCTTGAATAGATTTTATAATCGTTTGGACTAGTATGATAATTCAATTTTATTCTAAAGATGCATTAACATACGGTATTTGTTTGAAAAATAATATAAATCACTTAAATAGTGTGTGTATAAGTGAATCCTCAAAATGTCATACTTGTAAATCTTACGTTAAATTAAATATCTTGATAAATTACTCAAAATAAATTTTGACTAGCAAAAGAACTTTGCTTTCATGATTTTTATGTGGGCATTTGTTTATCATTTCAGGTATTGACAGCCCTCATGTGAGCCTGTAAGCCCTAGAGAGCGCGAATATGGGAATGTCTCCTTCAGGTAGCAGAAAGGGAAATGAAAATACCTTCCGCGGACCAACAGCCAGAAGTCCAACCTCTTAAGGCAATAGCAAACATTTTCCCATGAAAGGTCATTTTAAGGATCAAGATACCACGTCCGGAGTAGCCGACGCGTTTGGTTCTGCAGTTCGGGAATAAGATCGGTTCATCAGATGAGACTATTCAACAGGGTGGAGCCCGTATTCATCACTTTACCAAGTGGAGCAAAGCCAAAGAGCTGGCAACATCAGTTCCAACTTAACATGTGAATTAAGAGCAATCCAGGAGGTCCTAGAAATTTACTGGAGTTCATGATAATGCCAGAGGACTTGTAATTTACTGTGACTCTAAAACTGAAGGACTGTTACTGCAAGGACATTTAAGACTACCCCAGAATATACACCAACACCTAGAAACAATCAAATATATGGGAATGTCATACACTATGCAATGGATGTCTGCACATGTTGGAATCGATGGAAACAAGGCAGCCGATGAATTGGCTAAAAAAAGGCAAAAAATCTCAACAGTTCAATCCCCGTCTAAGTGAGATTGATGCAAACACAGAAATTACAAAGGACTTTACTAGAATAAGCTGGCATTTTAGAGGAATGAAAATTAATGAAGATGGCACCAGATCGTATAGAACTTGTAGGAACTGCTCCCAAAAGGAGCTTTCTCCAGAACACATCTTCACCTGTCTGGAATACTGGCAGGTCTACAAAGCTTGCAGGAATTTCTTTTCCAGGGAGAGCAGTATACTGAAAAATTGTGGAACTTGCAAAAGCTGTGATTTCTACATATGGACCCTTTTGACTTCTCATAGGACACAATACTATGCAACCAAGGTATTTAAATGAATTTATTATTACTAAGAATTATCTACGTATTTTACGATAGCAATAAAATGTGTGCAAAAGTTTCAAGTTAATGACTATAAATTAAATATAAGAGATGATTTATTAAAATAGTTGCATACTCTCATGGTTGTACAATATGTATTATAAATGATCATCTCCACCCATTTTCATAAATTGTAACCAGATAATAAATTTCATTCATAAATAGCATTAGAGAAAGCTTGGTAAAACATGCCTACCAGTAAATAGGATTTTGGTGACATGTGTACCACATTTTCTCATTTTGCAAATAATCGTTGATGCTGTTTGATTATTTCTTAAATTAAAACTCGGAAGTCCGTCAAAATTAGTAAAAGAGGTGTTCTACAATCAACTCCCAATGATCAACAGGCAGTTTAATCGGGTTGCGGTTAACCAAGATTTGTCCCCACCCTCAAAAAAAGTCAAGTTTATTTATTGCTAAACGATGGAAAAATTACTATCAGAAACCTTCAAAATAAAGTGAGATTTCTAAGATAAATATAAAAGGAAGTTGGTTTGGTTGATTTATTTAATTAGGCAAAGTACTTGAAGGCTATTTGTCTACGGGGAGAGAGGCTTTTGCTAAGGACCTTTTAAGAAAAACTGGCTCGTACACACGTTATTTATGAGGAAAACCACGAAACCCCCATGCAGCCAGCCCATTCAGCGGGAAACGAGTTCTGACTGAACTACCAAACTTCAGCGACTTTAACGCTCGGCCGCTACCATAGCATGAAAAAGAAAGCGAGTGGGATAATATCAGTGATTGCATATGACGTCACAGTATTCAGGAATTGTTTTCATCCAAAGCACTATATAATTTAATTGCATATAATCTGCAATATGATTATAAGCATTTCTGAATCATTTGTTAAAATTAAATTGCTTAATCTTACAATATATAGCCATAATTCTTCTGTTTCCCATTGCCTCCTATCGAAATAAGAAAAAAAGAAAAACAATGCTTGATCCGCTTCAAGTGTAATTTTACTGTTTTGAATCATGTTGATTTAATTTACGTAATCAAAAAAATTATTCTCTCAACAGAAACGTTTAAACATATGGGAACACTGCTTTTCTGTTAAAATTATAATTTGAATTATTCCAGCTTTCTATTGCATTAACAAATTACAACACTATTCTTTGCTTTTTTTAGAATAGCTGGAAAATTGCTAGGAAGCAAAAATAAACTAAATTTCGTCTCTAAAACCTTTGCACGTTAAAAAATGTGCATTTTCATTTCTTCATCGTTTTGAAAAATGAAAGTTGCTTTATCTTCACTTCAAGAATAATGATTTCTTTTTCAAAGAAACTTAAGTAACTGACGAAAACTTTTCTAGAGTTACATTTGAAAGCACAAGAATATGCATATGGAAGATTTATTTTTCCGAAATTGCGAGCAGCATAAATTCCAACAAGGTACTTTTTTCATACAAGAATTAACTGTAAATACAGTAGAATGTCACTACATTGTTCATCCTCTTTTCAGGACGACATTCATCTTCTGTGAAAATGGTCATTTTAAGTAAAAGATTAATCGTAAATTTTTTAACCGTTATTTAATTATGCTACCAGAAATATTGTTCACCTTTAAAGATAGCTATCTTAGAAGAACAGTAAGAGTCTAGAAAAGAAGGTAAGAGTTTGTTGCATATAACAGAGTCATGAATTTTGCATAATGTTATGTTTAATACTGAAACTGGGCCGATTGACGAAATTCAAATTGCTTCTTTCGTGTCTTGAGAGCGTGACTGAGGATGTACATTAGATTTATATCCAGCATTGTTCTAATATTGGTATTTTGACACAAAATCGGACTTTTTCTGAAATGGCATGCGAATTTTTTTCCACATTTCGATTCTACGGCTCAAATTAAGCCAAAATATTTAAATTTTGTAATTTTTATGAGAAATTAAAAAATTTACATTGGCGCATTTTTTTCAGTTTGCGTCAAGAATAATACACTTAACGAAAATATGGCAACCTATTTTCACTTCCCTTTTTGTATTGTGCATGAGCGGAAAAAAAGTCACATCGTTCCTACTTTCAAATAATTCTAACAAAATGCCTAAACATTATTTAATGTTATTATCGCTTTCAACACATATGCAAAATTTCAAAACGCGCTAATATATAAATTCACGTATATCAGGATTCGGGAAACTTGAACCGAAAGATTTTATTTGATTGTCTTTAAAAATCTACTACATAACAGTAAATACTCTTTTATCTATATCAGTCTCATGCAGATAACAGCACGCAATACTTTTCATTTTTTGTATATTTTAAAAGAACTTTAATACAATTACAACAGTGAAAAATATTTTTCATTACTCGAATCATTTTTGTCGAAATTTTGTTAAGTCTGTCGAAGTTATTTTAACAGAACTGCAAGACATAGGCCTTTGACATTGCATAATAGAGTTGTTAAACTATTTATACATGTAAACAACATGTTCAGCTCAGAACACTGAAAATTCGTTTCAGGGTTGTGCACATTGTTTGTGTTTGTGTAATTTAATTAAGATTAAATTAGTAGAAATGACATTTTGAATGAAAATTCCATGTATTATGCTGCAAGAAGAAGGATATTTCATTTGAGAGAGATGCTGAGCAGCATGTTGGAATTAATCACTAATATACAATTACGCTATACTTATTATTATATTACAATTGAAAGTACAATATATTAGTAGTGAACAATGTAAAATTACAATTGAATAAAACCAAAACAGGCACAGGTTAGGTTAGCTTGTTTAAATAGACAAACATAGACAAAGGTTATGTACCAAACATGAAACTTTCTAAAAGAAACCTGCTTATGTCAACGTTAAACATGGAGAAATACCAACACATTCCATATGGAGAAACCCAGCAATGCCAGCCTGTTTGTCTTTGATAGAACCTGTGTCGAACTCCCAGTACTCAGTGGTTTCAATAACTCGGCCACTGGTGGGGCCAAAACAAGCAGAAGCATAAAATACCTATCTATAGCATGACAGGAGCATTTTTTAAAATGTATTGTCAATCAGAAACTTTGTTATCGCGCCTAGTTAACCCAGCATTTCATTCTCGGTGTCTGTGGAGTACATTACAGTCATTTAGTTTCAAGAAAATGTTATGTTGATTGCACAAAAGAAAGTGTAAAAGTTTACCTGACCACAAATTATTTGGAGCTGCATTTTCTCTGAAAATAAAGACCAGCTTTACATCCAAGAGTTTTCGCTTCTTAGCCAATTCGTTTTAAATTTATTTCTGTTCCATAAGTCTCATTGTTTTACCTCAACTCATCAAGAAAATGCAAATTTGTGTGCAAAGTATTTAAGGTTTACGTCAGAGCGAGAAAGTTCACAAAGCTGAGAAATAAAAAAAACTAGCGAATGGCCAGGTTTTCTCAAACTTGTAATCGATTTCTTTTTTCGTCTATCTAGCTGGAGATAAATTAGCAGTCACATTTTGTTAGTTTGTTGTTTGAATTTGTGATCACTTTTAGTTGATTTCTAGGGAAATGATTGAGTTTTTATTCTTATTTTAAGTAAATCCCCTCAAGTATATGAATAGGTTTTGTAATTTTCATCTAGCTCACATTATAACATTATTAAGTAATTATTTTTATTTTATTACATAGCTTTGAGCAGTTATTTACCTACATTTAGTTAAATATAGGTAAATAGTTGTTAGAGAACAAATGTTAGGAAAAAAACTCAAACTCATGTGGAACATTTAGGATATAACTTCGAAAATAGCAAGTCTGAGATAAACTGCTGGTTATGGTAGACCATACAATAAATTCCGAGGAATTCAAAGAAATCTTCTATAATTTCAGCGCAAGTTTAATAATCCCCAGCATAATTATTTTTAATGTGAGGAAGTTAAAGCATTTAAAGTTCATACGATTGTATAATATGTTGAGGTACAATGCATTACTTACCCTTTACCCTTTTATAAACGTTTTGGTTATAAATTTAAACTCAGCAAATTTAACACATAGTGTAAATTTTAATATATAACATATAAAATTTTAATGAAAATTTGAAATTGTAATTTAAATTAATTAACTCACAAAGAAGAATAAAAGAATTTTAAAATAATATAATCGTTTCTTATGTTGGTCTAAGAATGAAATTTTTATAAATTATTGTAAACATTTGCCGGTAATAAGTCGCAATGCAAACAGTAGATAGAATAGGATAAAAATCAGTAAACTTATTATAAAAACAAAATAACTTGTATGTTGTAACTTACGTCCTAGCAGTAAGCAAACAGAACGGTTGTAGGGATTTATACTTAATTTTAAGAACCAGTTAAATTTAAGTTTACGTTCTTTCCTATAAGCCTTCGTTCTCCTAATTGTCATGCCAGAATATTGAAATTTGGTAGCGCGCGTGAAGTAATGCAAATTCTACTTTGAAGAGAAAAAGTTTAAATATCAAGTTCTTAAAGGGAAAGTTAGAGAGTGTGGGCGAATTCTGTGCTCGTTGTAGCGTGGCGTGAGCTTCTGCTTAGCACTGATTGCTGGTTAAACGTGGCGTAACAGTTACTACTTTGCTGCCACTAGATTTTCAGCGCTCTTTTAGGAAACAGGATAGTCTGAGCCTTGTAGCGTAATTCTACTGCCTGTTAATATCTTCAAATCTTTAGTTTAGTTCTTACAGTTTCAGTTACCGCCCAAGCTGAAGCGCAGTTTGTTAGCGTCGAGTTGACGCGTTATAAATTTCTAAAGAGTGTAATAAAGGGCCATTTTAACCCTTTTTTCTGTGCAGTTACTGCACTTCAAGTTTTTGA
>KK117424.1:186834-206987 GCA_000611955.2 Stegodyphus mimosarum | reverse complement strand
GGTCGAAACAATTAGAACGTAAAAGCATAAAATGCATTGCATTCTACGATTTAGGAACTCTCATTTTAAATTCATTAAATCTTTGGTAAAACGTGCAGATGTTACACTGTATCACGCGAAATTTTTGCAGTTAAATTTTCTCCAAATCCTTATCTATGAAACCTTCGCAATTTTCAAATGTGTAATAAAAGTCTGCTTGTGTAGCAAATTAGTATAAACATTAAACTTAGCCTTTGAACATCGAACACTATGACTTTAATTTGGCAATAAAATGCTACGATGAACTTTACTACATTTAATCTGTTGAATATTTTCGCATATCTTAAAAGCGGTTTTGTTTTACACATGCAAACCCTATTCGTAAAAGTTTTATAAATGTCCCAAGAATAAAGTTTGTATATTCCTTATTTACGCGTGAAAAGTTTACTTATTATTGGCAGTTTTAAATATTAGGACAAACCTCTTCTATTTGATATTTAGAGAATCAGAATACGACGTAGTTTTTATGCTTAATTTATTTATTTGTTTGTTATATTAATAAGTATTCTGTATCATTGTCGGAATGAAACATACTCAGAATTTCACGAAGTCAATGCGAGAAAGGAAGGTAATCGTTATCAAAGCAATCTTCAGAAACTATTTTCTTTATTTTTCTTAGTGAAACATTCTTTAATTAACTTATTTGAATCCATTTTTTCAAGTGCTACAATACTGTTTAAAGGAACAGGACAATAATATATGTCATCCATTAGTTTATATTGAACTGTGTTACTTTAACTGATGCATTTATTATGTTTACCACAATCAGTTCATTTGCTGCGAGTTTAAAATTCCTTTCCTTCAACGTAACACATTTGCTTTTAAATTAGTGTTTCAAATATGCCCTACATTATTGATTAGCATATTTTTAAATATATATTACTAATTTCATATGCTTATAACTGAATGAGAGGTTTTTTATATAAGTAAGAAGACGGTAGAAATCCAATGATAAATAATAAAAACCCTATTTATGTGTTTTAATGAAAGTCAAATTTAAATTAAATGAAAACTTATCTTCTACAAAACAAGGCCCACAAATAAGTGACAAACATCTTCCAACTAATCTTAAAATACGCTTTTATTCCGAACACTTTTTTCCAATTTTGAAAATTATTTCTTACAAATTATAATCCATTGTCTTTACACATTCGTCACAAGAGAAACCAATTTTATAATAATATTAAGTATTAAAAGCTTTAGAACAGACAACGCTCTCATATAGTACTTTTGAATTTGTATTCCTTTTGTTATCCATGTTAACGTGATTTGCAGCTGTATAATTAAAATCGTGACTGTCGCCGAATTATATTTATATTTGAGGAAACTATATTTAAATATTAAAACTGTGTATCCATTCGTATTTTATGCAAAGAAAATATTTTTCAATAAGTTTCCTCAATTTAAGTTTCTTTCGCTTTTTTCAATTTAATGGTGACTCATGTATTACAAAACTAACAACGCAGTAACGGAGTCATTTCATTTCCTGGACAAAATTCCATTGCAATACCTAATACACATGCCAGTGATACACAGCGAAAGAATGCATGCTCGTCTATTGCTTTACGAATGACATTATTTTTTCTAATACCAGAGTTAACATGATAAGCACTAAAATCATTTGAAAGATTTCTGATTGTTCTGTCACTGATAGCTCAATTTCAAGTTGTTGCACAGATTCGTCGGCGAAAAGATCCATGTTATATTTTTGTTCTTGATTCCCTTTTAATTTTCGTTCGTAGTATTCATTCTCTAACGCGTTGACAAGGAATTTGTGAAGAGGATCGTCCTTGGGGTTTAAAACAGGTGTCTTTGCCTTTTCCATTTCTAAAAGCGATTTTTCATCTGAATCCATTATTTCGTAGTGTGTTTTAGTATAGCCAATTCCATTATATGAATTTTTCTCATGCTCGCGATCACTAAATTTCATTATTTCAAATTCCATGCGCGATGTTTTATTAATTGTTACTGTGTCGCTGTTAAAATAGTTTTTCCACTGCTTGGGATAAATTGCCTAGTGTCAGAGGAATCCATTCCAAAGTATTCTGACCTCAGGTCGGCTAAATTAGTTGAGAAGTATCCGCTATATTCTATTGGTGGAGGTTCAATTTCAGGTTGTTGTGCAGATTCGTCGGTAAAAGGTTCCGTGTTATTTTGTTCTTGGTTCTCTTTTACTTTTCATTCAGCGTATTAATTCGTCAACACGCTAATAAGGAGAACGTAAAGAGAATCATTTTTGGGAGTATAGAACATGTGTCTTGAGTTTTTCCAAATTTGTATTAATAAGATTGATGTCTGAGTCTTCCTTTTTGCAGAATCCTTTCTCTTTGTAGATATCTAAAACCATTTTTAAAAGCGACTCTTGATCCGAATCCTTGAGTTCATAGTGTGTTTCGGTATAGCCAGTTCCATAATTGGAATTATTCTCATGTTCGAGACCATTAATCTCATTATCATCAGAATACTCCATATATTTGAAATTCTCGGAGTGACGTTTTCTTTTATTGTTACTGTGTCGCTGCTAAAATAGCTATTTCCACTGCTTGTAATAAATTGCTTAGTGTCTGAGGAATCCATTCCAAAGTATTTTGACCAAAGATCGCCTAAGTTAGTTGAGAGACTTCCATTAAGTTCTGTTGATGGTAGTTCAATTTCTGGTTGTTGCGTAGATTCGTCAGCCGAACGTTCCATGTTATTCATTCGCTAACGCGCTGAAGAGGAAAACTTCGCGAAGATCGTCTCTGGGGTCTAGAACAGTTATCTTGAATTTTTCCAAATTCGTTTCAATAAGAGTTATGGCTTTGTCTTCCCTTTTGCACAATCTTTTTCCTTTGCAGATATTTAAAACCAAATTTAAAAGCAATTCTTGATCTAAATCCTTTAGTTCGTAGTGTCTTTCGGTATAATCATTTCCATCGCTTGAATTATTTTCATGATCGTAACCGTTACTGACCTAGGGAGGACATGATATTTTAGCTAAAAAAGAATGAATCTGTGAAGAAGAGCATGAAGGATTATCAGAAAGCAAAACGTGGCTGCAAGTTTAATTTATTTAAAATACTGCTTTATATTAAAATGTACAACTTGTTTTTAATCCTTCATTTTACTTCAGGCAAGGATTAAACTTTTAAGAATTCTAAGAAGCGGTTTTTTTTAATGAGTTCGCCTGTTTCCTATATAATCTTTACTGCGCAACCACAAGTTGTACATTTTGTTAATTTCAAGCTTTATTAAAAGCGTTACTTAAAAGTTTCTAAGGACGTTGTTATACCTTCACAGATTGAGCAAAAACTCGCTTAATGTCTAAAAAGGTTTAAGTAATTTAAAATTGTATTGAAATACATAGTTACACTCAACTAAATGTACGCGTTCAATGTGTTATTAAAAATTATACTCCTTGAGATTGCAATCAAATTTCATATAAAATTTCTTCTTCAAGTTTAATCCACGTAAAATAAGAAGAAAGTATGAAGCGAAAGATCAAGATCTTCATATGCAGATGATAATTTTGAATTCTTCGTAATATGAAGAAATATGCAAGAGTGTTAATTCACTAGTTCACCGTTTGCCTGAGAAAGATTCGTTCACAGGAAATGCATCTTCATCCGTTGGTAACAGCAGACTCTCTTCGTGGTGAAATGCAGGCTGGACAGTGACCCCCGAGACACATTCGTCACATCTTGTTTTTCCAAACCCCCAGAATAAGTAGAAATGAAAAGACGCGGTTGATGGGCTCTTTGGTCATACTTCTCCTAAGCGATGTTGCATTAGAATCACAACGAACTCCATTAGGAAGGTGAAGGATGGGGGATCACTTTATTCGATTTTATACCTCTTCAACACATCTCGTAAGACCAACAACATCTTTCTTAACAACCTTCCATTAATGAACAAAGAGATCTGAAGGTTTTAGATGATATCTTTCCAGTCCCTAATGATTCCCTGGGGATATAATCTGTATATTATTTTCTGAACTATAAATTGCATTAAATTTTATACCTAATATATACATTTTATTTTATCATCTTACTTGCACAGATGGAATTATTATTCGCTTTAAATTTCATTATGAATTTTGCCAATTATGAATGCCATTGTTGAGCTGAAATTTTCGAAGTTAACATTTCTTAGCTTCTTTCGAAGTGAACATTAAAAAGCTTGAACTATTAATTAATATTTTGCTTTTTAATTGATAATTTTCTATTTTGTTAAATCTCATTCATTGAGAAAGCTAGAGCATTAAAAAAGTCTCGGAATTTTAAATAACAGTAATATAAGCAACCGTTATATATAAAACAGCAGCATTCAAAAGAACATTTGAATTCTAAATACTAAGTAGAAAACTCGGTATTATACATAATTATATCATTTAAAATATACCAGCCATAATGTGAATGTTTCATATTTTTAACCTATACATACCAAAACCTTAATAAATGAATTTAGATAAGTGTTTTAATTCAAGTTTTCATGAGTATAGTCATGAAAGATACGATTCTTGAAGCCATTCACTATTAAGAGGTTGGAATAAGAAAAGGAAATATTAATGGAATTTTATAGTTACAACAATTATAATTTAAAAAATTACAAATGATAAAAAATTGCTGTTTCCTTTTATTATGAACAAGGTTGAATTTTTCAGTCCATTATTCAAACGAATTGTCACTCCTGTAGTGAGCTATTCTACAAGAACAACTAAAAACGGTTACTACTTTCTTATTCTTTGAAACAGGCACTTCACGCAATTAAAACTTTCTTGGCTTTAGGAAAAGTACAATTAGCTAAAAAGAAACTCTAAATCAAATAACTACAATTTTAAATAAGAACCTTAAATATCTAAGCAAAAGAAAGATTATTTCTTTTTCACATAGAGAAAATAAATTTTTAATTAAACACATAAAAATTTACGGGAAATAATTCGATCATTATTTTCGTTACAGTGCATCAAGAAAATTATAAAACAAAATTCAAGGATGTTTCAAATATCCAATAATAGCGTGTAGAGATTTATATTTAATTTTAATAATCAGTTAAATTTATGTTCTTTCCTATAAGCCTTCATTCCTCTAATTCTCAATGCCAGAATATGTAAATTTGGTAGGGAACGTGAAGTAATGCAAATTCCACTTTGAGGTGAAAAGGTTTTGAAGGGAAAGTTAGAGAGTTTGGACAAGCATTGTACTTTTGTAGCATGAACTTCTTCATTTATTGCTGGTTAACGTGGCGTAAGAGCTATTACTTTACTGCCACTAGATTTCGGCGCGGATTTAGGTAACAGGATTATCTGAGTCCTGTAGAGTAATTTTACTGCTTGTTAATATGTTCGAAGTTTTAGTTTAGTTCTTGTTATTTGAGTCACCGCCTGTGTGAGACGTAGAATGTCAGCGTCAAGTCGACGCATTGTGAATTTTAAAGAGTTAATAAAGAATTCTTTTTACCCCTCTCCAGTGTTGTTTTTACAGGTACTTCAGCTGTCAACATCAGAAGATAGACAAGCGTTGGATCTTACAAGCTAATGCATTTATTTTTACTTCAATGATATCAATGTAATAGATTCAATGTAATAGTAATTCAATCAATGTAATAGACTGTGGCTTAGATATAAGAACTGAAGTCAAAGCGAAAAATATATGCTCTAAGTCATACACTAATTTTTGTGTTTTGTCATTATTCAGCGTTCTGTGACAAATACGCGGTTCAAGTTGATCTGAATAAACTTCTAAATAGTTTTCACACCTGGTAAAAGGGAAAAGAAATATTCTCAGTCTAGTTGAGGACACAAAACGTTAATCTATGGAGCAGAAAAATGGTACGAAATGTTTGCATTTTTTGGACGGTGAACTGGTTAATGTTACAGATGTAAATGATTCTTTGTATCACTCCTCACTGCCGAACATCGTTGGGGCTACTTCATATCTACATGTAATTATTTGGAAACTAAATTCATGAAATAGTAACCAAATAGTCTTTTTTATATTTCCGTGTATTTGAGATGATACCTATATTTTAAAATATAAATAATTTAAAATTTCATACTTAAATAATGTTATTATAATTTCACATATAAATAATTTTATTATAATTTCATTTAGATGTAGCATATTTCGATCGTAAGCATACGTGAAGAAATATAGAATTTATCGTTTACTTTTTAAATGCATGGAAAATAATATCTGAGAACTAATCCCAATAGGTACAAAATACCTCCACTGAGCCCTTTTCCCAAATCTCCTTCTCCGACAGAATCCAGCTTTTGTGTTCCCGTCGGTGCAATTAGAAAGGGTTTTACGGAGAACACAAAATAAGCGGATTACGTAACGGATTGCATTACCATTCCCCAACATCATACCATACGGTACCACAGATAGGGCCCAAAATGGACAACTTCTTTATTCCAGTCATTCTTTGAAAAAGCAGATAAATGTGACGACATATGCGAAAGGTAACCTTTAATTTTAATGCAATATTTTCAGAGTATTGCTTGAATACTTCATTCCTAAAAGTATAGTTTTGTTACAGATGATATACATTATTTCAGTTCGTCTCTTCAACCTCCTGTGGAACTATTAATCATGTGAGACACTATAATTACACTTTAGCTTGTTATTAGTAAAGTGTAATATTACGCTATTAATTCTACAAATATCTGGTACGATTATAAGAAATGAGTTGAATTATATTAAAGAAGCAATCTTCGTTACGAATGTATGACGTTTCCACAGATATCATGATTACTAAAATCATGTTTAAACAATTTATCTTTTCTCCCCCCTATATTTCTTGCTCTTGTTTAAATATTAAAACAAGTAATCGAAAAGTAAAACTAACTAAATTTTGCAAGAATGGTACTTTTTAAATTGCATATTAGTAAACAGAGTTCTAATGTCAGCATTATTTTCGCAGTTGCGTGCGGTGTTGTCATGTGAATTGAAACAAGCAAATAAGCAAGAAAAAAGAAAAAAAATCAATTTTTTGCACGACTATTAAGTACTTTCTCGAAAGTAGTTATTTAAACAGTTATAGAAAGAAATGGTTAAACATAATACTACTTACTCCCTTAAGCAAATAGACCTATTATATTTCTAGCAAAGCATACAGTTATAATACATTTCTAATAGTAGCTATATTATAACTGTATAAGATATTACTGTTGATACATTTAATTATTTCATACCCTCATAAGATGATTACTGTAACAGTCAGACAGTTCATGTAATATATTACTTCGCAATCAGTTTTCTTAGCGATTCTACATTTTGTATCACATGAAAATATTCTGGAATAGTTTTAGCTATTGAGTGCATTCAATATCAGGTATCTGAAAGGATTTTGATCATTATAAAGAAAGATATTAACCATAACAGTAAGATACAAACTACTGTGTTACAAACAGTAGATCTAATCTGCAGCATGTATCGGTTTCTTATTTTGTAGTTTTGGAAGACAAACTGACGCTTGTAAAAAAGTGAAAATAATTTCAAGGATAAAAGACATTAATTTAGAAGTCAAACAACAAAATTCAGTGTTATATTGTCAAATTTTCACAGGACTAGTTTCGATGGCTTTTACCAAACCACCATCCTCAGCTGCAAAAGCGCAAATGATCGAGATAAGATATAATGATTAGATAAGGTAAGAAAGCCTGGACAGGAGACAAGCTACTGGCGCCATCTGTTGATGAAACCAGAACTAAAACATAATTTCTTTAAAGGCTGAAGGCAAAGATGGATTGGAATTAGGGTCGTTAACTAGAACAGAAAGATTTTTTTAGTGTAAAATGCTTCTAGAAAATCCATTTCACCAATGGAGGATGTTTTTTGAATAATTTTGGCAGCAGAAAAATTGAAAGTGTGATTTTAGGACCAACAATGTTGGACAACAGAAGACTTCTGTGTTTCCTTTTTTCTAACATATGCCTCACGTTTCTTCTTTAACGCGAAATTTTAAGGCTCTCATAGTTTGGCCAATGTGAATTAAACCACACTGGCAAGGAATCCTGCAAATACCCCAGGATTTCGTATGCGGAATGGGGTCCTTGAGTATGGAACTCGGAATTTTATTGATGGGAGAATAAACAACCCGAAACTTAAATTTCTGTAAAATACGTGCAACTTCATAAAAAATGAAAGATATATTTAAACAGAATATATTTTTTTATTTTCGACTAATTTTGCATCTTTTTATAAGTAGACAATAAATTATGAACCAATTCTTTAAAGATTCCTCTGCGAAAGAAAATATGAAAAAGCAATTTTCCTTTTAGCCCGAAAGGGACACTAGTTCAAATGGGCTTATTATTCTTGAAACGGGACTTTGCGTTGAATCACTATAAACGGCGTATCACTTTTCAAAATGTTGCAACGAAATGTTATCGCCGTATATTATTTCTAAAAAAATTAAATAATGAAGAAGTAGCATGATTGTATGAATGTTTTTCGCATTGTGAAAAAACAACGATGGTACCTAGAGCCATCAAATTTTGAAAAAAAGTAGTTCTCTATCCGAAAATGGGCACCTGAAAACACGAATTTTGATTTTCCAATTGTTTTTATTACCTGTTCATATTTTTTAAGACTTTAATAAATTTTTGATTAACAAACTCAAAGATTTGGAAACGAGCAGTTGCAACACTGTACGGAATGAAACATTTTTATCTGCAGCGCGCGACACTGTCAATCGAAAGTTCTAAAGATATGGTATTTTTAATTATCTGGTGATTTTACTGTAGAATTCAATTTCATGTGGCTTAAATGCGAAGATCGTGATATTTAATAAATAAAGTTAACACCCAAAACGTTACTAATAAAAAGACTGTAAAGTATTTTCTCCTCCCTTTCTGCATGACTTCGTGATGTAACGATAGCACACTCGACGCCTTCGAGAGGTCCAGGTTCGTGTCCTGGCAAGGGCATTGCTCGATTTTCATGTTTTTCACTTCCAAATAACCTAATGACTCTACAAGACAAAAACATTTTTCTAACCATCCTATTAAGGAAACTGATCATCGATATGACGAACTGAGAAAAATAGTGAAAAAAATATATAAATCTATGTCAACACTAAACACTGCATTGGGAATTATAAATTTTGTTATATTAATATAAATTTTGCGATTTTGCTGTTGAATTGTATAAGTCGTAAAAATGATACAACAAGTGATTTCAAATGAAGGTAAAAATTAAAGAAAATTATGCTTTATAATGAATCTAAAAAGGCAAAACAAATGTGTTAGCAGGAATGAATGCAACAGCAGATTGTGTAGACTGCGAGATCAGCGAGAGTTTATAATGAGTGCAATAGCAGACTGAGTAGACTGCGAGCTGAGAGAGAATGAAAAATTTGAAAATAACCCTTTTAGCCGACCGTTAAAATCTGAAACCTTTCAGATTTTTTTGCCGTTGAAACTTTTGTCGCAATACTATCAGTCAAGAAAGTATAAATTCTGTCTTAAGAAAATGTTATTGTATCTTTAAATGAAGTACCAGTTATTATATTGTGTTAAATTTCCTTAAATGTGTTTACTATATTAAATGAATAACAATTTAATATAACGTCTTCTTGAACTATAGCTCGAATAAATTTCCATTTGGACTCAGTAATGATAAATAAAATTAGCTTAATATACATTCCTATTGAAAACATTCTAAAAAGATATTAAAGCGCAGAAAGCAAGTGCAAAAATGAAAGTTAAATATTAAAATAACAAAATGCTGGCGAAAAACTGAATGAGAAAATTTCATTCTTTGTTGCTTCTATTTAATTTTATAAAATAAATATTCTTCTTTCATTTTGAACATTTAATAAAAGCATATTTTTAGTTAACTGTCAAAAGATGGGGTATTTCTTCTTTTCACGAAAGTGTTTTTAGTCTTTACATCATTAATATTATGAGGTCAGACTTTCTTAAAACATACCATTTTTTAAACATCACTTAAAAAAGGAACGAACTAATAAATATTCATATAGGTATTGTAGATTTATTTTCATCATTATATTACTAAGTTTGTTCTGCATTGACATATATTTAGCAATCTATTTTTACATTTTCTGTAAGTATAATTTCTGATTAATCTTAGCTTATCATCTCATTTTAAGTGGCACAGGTCAAATATATTTAAGTCACGTATTTCTACTTATGTTCTTTGCAGTACGTCACATTTATTAAGCGCCAAACTGCCTCAAGAATTATCGAAAGCAATTCAGTTGTTCGAAGTGACAAAGAAATATTGAGGGAATAATTTTGAAAGCTGGAACGGTAATCTCTAGTTCGATACAATCCTGTGCTTTAGCAGTAGCTCAACCTCTCATGGAAAGCGTCCACAAATTCTCTTTAAACAGAACCTTGTCTAGTAGTACAACTACCTTTATAGCAGGTTCGAACATCTTCGCAGTTAAATTCACTAATATAAGGTCTTCCGCTAATTCAAAATTCTTCTTAATAACGTTAAGGCAGTTTTACTTTACCCGACATTAAAATAATGAAGTTTTCTATTTCCTTATTTGGAAATTTAGGTCTTTAGCAGGTCGCCGCTGTAAATCTCCGAAGCTGTCGTATGTCTCTTGGTTATTTTAAGTTAAGAATGGAAATTCTTCCTTTTGTGCTACTTCTATATCAGCAGTTTTCTTTGTAGATTTCCCGTAGTTTATATTTTTCTTTGGATTTCTGTAATTCTTGGCTTCCCTTTCGGAATGAGACCTGTTCGGTCTGGCAAGGAAATGCATTTCGGTTTTCCTAATTTTCCTTTTCGACATTCGAAGCTAAAGTGAGCGAAACCTCGCTTGATGCAATGTGGTTCGTTAAAAGACAAGGGCATCTGTAAGGAAGGCAATGGAAATACTATTCCGTTTCTTGTAAAGTTCTTTGTTGCATCAGCTCACAGGTTTGTGACATGCTGAAAGTTTTAACCCATTTTGTTTTCCTTCTTTGTCGAGGCAGGAAGTTAATTGAATCGAAACTTCCCCACTAAATTACTTAACCATTTATTAGCCAGCTAGTTATAACCACATTACCAGTTAAAAACCTATCCTTGAAGTTGCAAACCTCTCCTCGAAATCAAGAATTACCCCTCATTTAAATTACTTTCGGATACATCGACTCACATCACTTAAAGAAAAAAAAGACTTCTGTTTCGCTTTGACGTCATGGCAAAATATGTAGAATGACATTTCATAATCAGGTAGATTTACTTAATATTCGGTAAACTTAGGTATTTTTCATAGGTATGTGAACAGAATTATGGATTTCAATTTGCTCCTAGATTTTCTTTATGATTTAAACAAAATCGCGTATTATTATTTGTCAGTTAATATTTGTATAAGGGAGAACAACCTGCAGAAAGTTTTCCTCTTGTGAGTTTGTATTATTTTTAGCCCAAAAGCGACTGTCGGTCTCGTGACGGGGTTTCGTGGAATTAATGATCACTTTGCTTGCATGTATACATATTCCTCGCATTCTGAGAAAACGATCGCCATCAAATTTTAAATAACGTAATTATCAACCCGATCGTTGCGCACCTGGTAGTCCGAATTTTGAATTTCGAATTTATTTTATTATTTATTTCATATTTTGGAAAAACGATAATTTTCTTTTATTAAATACTCAACGAAGTGAAAGCGAGCAGTAACAACACTGTTCGAAATAAAACAATTTTATATTCACGTGCGCGATTGTTGCCATTCACAAAATGCAAGATATTTAAATTTCACTTATCAAACTCTGCTTTATGAAACCGATGTGTTGCCGCGGCTGAAAAGAAAATACTTTTGTGTTCCACTCGCCAGCGTGTTGCCATTCAATAAAATCTAAGATACTTTCATGTTTAATCAGAAAGTTTACTGAGTAACAAACTATGCGATTTAAAAGCAAAAAACACAGTTTCTAAGAATATTTTTGCTACATTTGAATGTGATTTAAAAATAGAAAAAGTACAAAGATTCCTTCTAAAGTAGAAAATTATAAAGAAGTACAGAGGATTACTAGTAAAGTCATTTGTAAAATAGAAAAGGATGTAGATTTCTTAAAATCATTACATGCCTAAGTAGAAATATTCAATAATGTATGAAGAAACACTAGATGGACACATTGAAATCATTATATGGTTCTTCTTGTTTATGATAACTGTTTTAGACGGGTGACCACGCGATCGGCAATTTTAAAGAAATAATATAGCGAATATAAAAATATGTACGGCAACGGCTAATATTCTATTGGGAATTCTAAAGATATACTGTTTTTAAATATTTTGTGATTTTAAATACTTTTTTTTACTTCAATCACATGTGGCGTAATTGCGAAAACCCTGACATTTAATAACGCACAAATGATTAATATTAAAAAAACAAAAAAGTAGCGTCAGCTGTCATACTAATAAAACTGAATATTGATATGATGAATAAAAAAATTGAAATGATGAAATCAGAAAAATGAAGTCAAAGAAACGAAAAATATGTACCAAAACTTAGCACTTCATCGGGAATAAACCTTCAAAAGTTTTGTGATTTTGCTGTTGAATTTTATGTGGCGTAAATACGAACAAAACGATTCTTGATAATAAAGGTAAAAAGACAAAAAAATGGATTAGCAGGAAACTCTTCAAGAGCACAAAAGCAAACCCTTTTGGGCGACCGTTAAAATCTGAAAATTTTCAGAGTTTGTTTTTTTGGGGGGGAGGGAGGATATTTCATTTCTCATCTTCTTGACTTCATTTGAGATTGGTATGTTTCGCCTTCAAAACCGAATGATGCATAAGAAATGTATCTCTTATTTGCTGCATTTCTATTCTTGTAGTTCGTTTCGAAAGTATTATACAGTTATTTCAGCTACTGATTCCTTTTTCGCCTATGGCAGGTCTTATAATTGTATATCGAAATTTTAATTGTCAAGACATACCCAAGTGATAAACACGTGCATATTTGGGACTTTATTTTGAACTAATAATTGTCATGATTGATGGATGGTTTCAAGATGGGTAGAAGAACAGGAGTCTAGCTTAATTTCGTTTCATTCAGTTTGTAGAGTCATTAGGTTTATATCTATACCGGAACGTGAAAAATGGACAGTATGGGCAATACCGTCACTGACATTCAAACTCCGGCCATTCCGAATACGCGTCGAATGTGCTTCCGAGTTTGAACTACGATGGCATGCAGAAAAAAAAATTATCATATACTCCCTTTCTTAAGGTGCGACTGGGTATTAGGAGACCCATTCGCCAAATTCGGGGGTGAAGAATTACCGTCTACCACATTTTACTTCGAGCGCCCCTTGTTGAGTCACTTAGAATTTTTTTATTCTAGAAAATTAAAGAAATGTCCAATGCCCTCCCCGAGAGTTGAAGGCCGAACCTCCTGAATACGTACCGAGCACCACAAAGAAGAATAGCAATTCCACAAATGCGGAAAGAGGGAGCAAAACCTTATATTTTTGCAGCTTGTACAATAAATGAACAACTATGGTTGGAGAATTGGAAGGTGCTTAGTCATTCGCAGAAAGAGCTTCAATAATATTGCCTTTTTTCGGATTCAAAATCTGTCCTAGAATTTATTGATAACAATATAGTAGGCTGCTCTGAAAAACGGCTCCCAGGTATTGACCTCTCTATATGAATCTATTGTCTTCAATAGGTTCTCTCGCATGTGGCTTTGAGAAGAATATAAAAGCAGATAATCTATCAAAGAAAGGTATTGATGTGTTCCTAAACCTGATGTATTCCCTTTCACCTGTCACTCTGATATATTAAAAAATGCAAATTTCATGAAGAAATATATGGCTTTACTGGATAATCAGTCTTCCGGAAAGGTATTGGGAGTGTTTCCTGGATCGAAGTTTCCACCCGCAAATTTTCTTTTGCTGCTCTTTGTCCCTTAACAAGACATGAGTCTCTCTGTTGCTGATGTGTTTTATATCAAATTGAGAAGCTGTTTTGTTTGCTGCCTTTGTAGCTCTGGTTAACCAATGAGTTGTGCTCGTAACGACTCGTGGTCTGTAGTCAGTTGTTTTAATTCTACATATAAAAATATTGGGAAAGAAGAAAGCAAAAAAGCGTAGCAGCCAATCGCTGGCATTTTAAATAATAATATTTTGTACTTTCATCAGTTTGTCACTAGATTTCAGAAACATTTCTACAGATCCTTTACTTATTTTGAAGATAATATTTTCTGCTTTTGCCAAATTATTGGATTCCGGCATATTCCCTGCTTTAATAGTCAACGTTTTTCTCTCTTCGTGTTTACAACAAGAAGTTTCATTTCTCAAAATTAGAGTTACCATTATTGCAAACCCAGAACTTCGAGAAATCGTGCTTCGATAAGACTTCGGCTGTTGATGGCGAAGCCATTCCACTACTTATTCAGTGCGATGGAGTTTATGATGATTATTTATAACTGAAAAAGAACCAAAATTTCTGAAAGCCCGATCCCATACTCTGAATTGCATTTTTTACTCCTGCGGAATAACTCTATAAAGGTGGACAGTTTTTTTTCTTCAGTGGCAAGAACGGTGCTTTATATAAACACTTGCACATTTACATCGCTGCTTATAGTGATGCAAAAAATACATGAACTGGAGAAAATACAATTAAATATGGTAAATGTTATTGACAGAGGATTATATTCTGCTTCAAAGTGATCTGGGCTAATCTAGAGAGAGGCTAAAGCACTCAACACTCATTAATGACAGAAATCTATATGGAGCTATGATAATAGCGTGATTTAGACTTCTTTACCTAAAGCTTATTGGGAATATATGACTATAAAAATGAAAGAGTACTTTAAAAGCAGAATTTAAGAAGAACAATCAAGAAAACTCCATCAGTTTTAAGATGACAGACATAATATTCTATCGATCCTATCGATTACAAAATCCTAGAAGAATATAATAACCCAGTACCAGTCTGTTTTATAAAGTAGTTGCATTTACGTGAAATCTCTATGAATTTTTATTTAGCTTTTATATTTATTTAATAAACTGCTATCTTTTACACTTATTCAATTAAAACGAATTCTTTACAGATTATGGAGAATGCTTCAACTGAGTTAATGAAACATGTTAGTATTTGTTCTGACATTTGCATGAAAATAATTATTCCCACCAATTTTTCTTTCAATGATTTCACGTAAATGCTTTTACACATGTATATTGGACTGCCTTTAATTTTGACCACGTATGCTCTAACTGGAGAGTGTACATTTTGCTATTAAAATACACAGTATGTCTTTGTTTGAATATTTTAATGTATAAATAAAGTCAGATTCTGTTATAATTAGCAACAAAGAGATCGCATACATATATCGTTGTTATAACCATGATTCTCTATATCCCATGAGGAGTATAAATAATGAAAATATCGGAAATGGCGCTTGACTGTATCTCAGTGTCATTAATATTCAATAAATATACCTCGACTACCTTTCGGTATTTATGAAATAAAATGTTATTAGTGTAGATAAAATGATGAAGTCTAAATATTTTTATTTTGTTCTAGCGTTTTGGCATTTAAAATTTCACGAAAATAAATACGTTGTGCTTCTCACTTCCTTCTTCTTTCAATATATATATATATATTTCTTTGAAGATTCTTAGTTTAAGAGAACTGGAAGTCAACTTTCTATTGATTACAAAATTAGATTCCTCAATTTTAATCCCAATTTTGAACTTAGTTCATTTAGTGTATTTTAGAAAGAGAGGTTTTATTAAGTTAATTATGAGGTCATAATTGAGTAATGGCTAAATTTTTAACCCGCATTTCCTCATCTTCCTTAAAATAGGACACCACACATAAATGGTCTTTGTTTGAAATTTTGAAATAATTTAATTCAAATTAAAGACGATTTATCAATTAAGACTCACTTAACTATATATTTTTCTTTATCGAAAGCTAGAATTAATTTGGATATTTCTTAAATTTTTCAAATTGGGATTTTTGCAGGTTGTTTTGCTTATGTTTTCAATGTACATGTTTTGAACTCAAAGAAAAACATGCATATAAATTTATTGAGATAATATTCTGTACTTTCATACCAGTAAAATATTTTCAAAACCTTTTACCTAAAAGATAAATTTGCCTTTCATTTTTAATTGTCTAAAAATTGGACGATGGTAAAATCCACTACTACATAATTCTCATTAGTTTGTAATGAGAATTCTTTCTTTGTATGTTATATTCCATTCATTACTCTTCTACAATTAACCCACGCATTTTAGTCTAGCTAGCAGGTGCACGTCAATTGACAGACAAGTATGTGAAGTATGGGGGAGGGGAGTTAAATAAATGTTTCGAACACTGAACTCATGAAGTCAGTTTGTATTCTGAATTTCATCGAAGTAGACCAAATTTCTCTTGTTTTTACATGCTTGAATTTTGCATTTTCTTTCGGAAAAATATTTTGATGTTAGGTCTATGTCACGTAAATTTTTAACTGCGCAGGAAATCTTGGATTTTTTGTGGACCACAGTGATTTAGTCGACATAGACAATGAAATAGTGATTTTGCCCCGGATCCCGATGCACTGAGTAACACAGAGGAGATTGATGATATATCTACAAGAGAGATGGAAGAAATGATGTGCGAAGACGGAAGTCCTAAAGATGTTGCAGGTACCTTTGAAATTTTAATTTCAAACAGCAATGAAGCAATCCCAAATGGGTAAAATGTGGACATAAGTTCAAAAACGTATTCCGAAAGCCTTTCCTCATGAGACAGCATTTGTTGCTTCATGGAAGATCAAGCACTTATTTAGTGATGATAGTATGAGCTTGCTTGATTTTCGAAAGACGCATAACAACTGCCTATTTGAAATTTTCTATACCAAGAAATCCATCTTGCAGAAAACTGAGTGTTCAACACGTTAATGAAAATTGTGTAAAGCTTCGAAACGAACACGTTATTGTGAAAAAGCTAAAAAGCAGACAAAGAAGATGCCGGCTTTAAAGATCTGCGCAGAAAAATCAACAATCATCAGTAAGAAATGTAACGATGATGATTTCTCCCATTCCACCTACATAAGTATGATTAGCAGTGGATTATAGATTTATTCTTTGGGATTATACGATTATTATTCTTTAATATATTGTCTTATTTTAAGGACATGCTGTATTGATCAAACTAATAAAAATTTGGTAATTTTTTTGATTTTATATGTATACATAAACTTAGAAGAAACACATACTTAAGAATTTATAAAAAAATATTAATTTCTTCAGTACTTGGTGTGATATGGATTAACTTGGCTAACGTTTTAACTAATTATGAAGTCATAATTGAAAAATGCAACTTAAAATTATACAGTTTCAAGACTATGAGGTAAAATACTGAAGTGCGCGAGACTAGTTCTTTAGCAATTCATTAGCAAGTCATTAAAAAACTCACAGAAGAAAAATTTCCTTGATTTAAAATTTTGAATGGTAATAAACAGCGGTAACTTTAATTTTCATCTAAAAAGAAATTTTGTCTTCTTACATACCGTGTACATCGAAGTGCTTATAGTTTGACTAACGTGCACAAGTATAATATGCAAATGCACCAGCTTGAATAATAATAACTTCCATATTAACTCTTCCAGCAGTCGTTTACATCAGTTAATTCACGCTTTGCAATTTCATTAAGATTAATCTATTTCTGCATTATACAGAAGACTGTCTTTTGTTCGCACTTAAGTCAGAGCATGAGTAGATATCACCTTAATTCGATATGGCCATTCTAGCCTCCTAATTAATCCAGAGAGCTCCATTTCAATATGTGTCAGATCCCCGCCTCCCATATTTCAGTCTCGACTGGTGGCGCACATTGTGAGTCGGCAATTCTCCTCCTAATCCCCATTGTTATCTGCAATTCGGGCGAAAGATTTCGAAATGAGTATTTGGAGGCGAGGTGGAGGCTCGGTGCTTTTGGCGGGGTAGGAAATGACCCGATCATCTTTTTCTCTAGAATAATCTCCCAGCGGTTTGTGATGATTAATTCATAATTTTTTTTACGTCTTTCTGCGAATGTAGTGGTAGAGTTTTCCAGGTGTATCGATCAAACGGCTAAGGAAAAGCAGCAGACGTTCTCAGAATCGAGAAAGAAATGTACTGGCAATAGTACTTTTCCTTTTATTTGAAATAATGCGCTTTATATATGTAGCTACATACAACTCTGATGTTGGTTTTCTGATATAAAATCATATTTCAGATAACCAATTGTTAGCTTCGCTGAAAAATACGATGCCAGTGTGTATAATGGGAGGGAAAACTGCTGCTATAAAATGTAGTTAACTGAATTTAGTTGAAAAGGGTAGAGAATGATTTTTATAACAAATTCGAGATTATTTTCTGCGGAGATGATATATTTTATAATATTGTATCAAAGAAAGTGTTATGTGGAAAGAAAACTCTCAAAGAAATAATCACAATGCAAAAGAAAATTCTACACTTATTCCAACTGCAATGAGAAAAATTATCTTCCAGCTACTTGAATTTAGAGCATTTCGGCAGAAAATGCTTCTTAAACATAGTATATTCAATATTACTATTTCTTGTAAAATATTCTAACAAAGTTATCAAGTTACATTTTCATAAAGTAGAAATATGTTAAAAGTTCTGTAATTACGTCAAATTGAAAAATCCCTAAATACTCCGCATATGCCAGAAATTACTTAATAATATTTTTATCTACTTTAGGTTTTTTTTAGAATTTAATGAACATACAATGTTTTATCTTTCAAATTAGTTGTAAAGTGGAATGTTACGGATGCATTATACGAGTAATTTCTTTCTATGGCGTTGTATTAAATTTCCTAATCTCAAGTAATTAGGATTTTTCAATCTTTCTTTCCTTTTAATTATAACTATTCAGAGCAATTCGGAGCTCTAACAGTTATCGCAATAATTGACGTTTTTAAAAGAACAATAAAGCTTTAATTATTTATTGAAAGATAACCTCTAATAAACAACGCTTATAATTAATATAACGAATGTTGTGTTATACTGAATTATAACCTGTATGTGTTAATTTACATTATACTAGGGGTATGCATAAATGAGTCCCTGTGGATTTAAGTAATTCTCTAAGTTCAAGCTAAAACGAAGTTTAAATAGCAAATTATCAAAATGCTTATCTAATTAAACAAATTGAATAATATAAAATGAGATAAAACGCTGAATTGAATTCAGTAAATGTTTCTTTTTATTTCTAAGGTGAAGTTACAGGACAATTTAACATCAAATAAAATATAAAACAAAGACGATAAAATTGACGTCAGTATATCTATAAAGTCAGGATGCTCCTTGTCACCCAACAGCACTCCCAAATCGGAATATAAGAAAAAGCAGTGTATTTGCGGAGATATGGCCAGTCCATTTCTTCCTTAAGGTCCTATGCCATGATTTAGTTCTATTTATGTCTGCGAATTCTTGGACAAAGGTGTCCTTGCGGGCTTTCCTAACAACTGACTTGATCGGGCTGTAAGAAAGACCAGGTTGTAGTTGGTCAAGACAATAGAAGCTCCCTTTTCAGCCAAGTAATCGGTAGTTTCCTTATTCTGAACTCCACAATTGGTAGGAATCTATTGAAGTACAACCTCTTCGAGAACCAGTTAAGGAGGCAGAAACAGTAATCGGCAATTGAAAAGAGAAATCACTCTGTAAGACAATATCTTGAAGGGGGGCTCTGAAATCTGCTAAGAAGTTTGCCTTTGAAAAATGCCCCAGTCGAGTCAATAGCTGTAGCAGGGCTCTGCGGATGGCCACAATTTCACCATCAAGTACAGTTGCATATGGGCCAATGAGTGTGTATTAAGAAAATACCTCACGAAGGACACTTGCACCGGCGTTAGCGAAGTCACCCATTCTGGAACCATTAGTATATACTTGCTTGCAAACAAACTTTTTTCGGGTAGCAAAGAGATGACAGTTCCTCATGCCAAAGATTTGAGTACATTTTCATTAGTGTAGGTTTTAATCACCTCGTTCAGTTCCGACTCGGATGGAGAAACCATTGTTTTCAATAGGGTTACAATGTATTAAGAAATGTTCAAACTTAAAATTTAGGCTCAAACTTGAAATCATTTCATAAACTCCCTAGACAAACCAGTTTGTGTCTTTAGATTCTGCTCAGGCCCAAAGAAAACCTAATCTCAAA
>KK117424.1:171510-186759 GCA_000611955.2 Stegodyphus mimosarum | reverse complement strand
CTGGGTTCTGATATTTTTTCCCAAAAAAGTGCAGCACTTTTCCGGATAATCATAGTAACAGGTCTGTTATTTGTAAAAATAACTGCATGCAATCAATATTAGTTGATTACATGTAAAACAGGTAAAATATAGGTACTATAAGAGGTGCTTAGTAGTTCTTGAACAACCTCACTTGGATCCTGCAAAATTCTTTAAAAAAAGACGATCTCCTCGAAGCTTGACGTGTTGTATTTTCCACATGTGATCTCTATGAAAGGTTTCTATCGAGGGTTACACCCAAGTGTTTGAAATGTTTAGTAGTCGGGATTAAATGTCCTTCGTAAAAAGGTCGTGGTAAGAAAGATGGCGGATGAGGGGAAAGATTAACGTGATAAAAGTTTACTTTCAAATTGCTTAGGCGGGTCCGATTTTTTATGGTTAGTAGCGCTTTATTCAGAATGGAGTTGATATTATGCTCTGCTATGTTTTGGAGGGATACTGTCCAGATAGTCAAGTCGTCAGCGTCATAAAGACATCTAACACCGTTAATTGATTTCAGTTCACTAACCAAATGATTAATATAAATATTAAAAATTAAAAAGAGAGAAGCTAGATATTGCATCCTGTGGCAGACCTGTTTTGAGAGCTATGTATTTTGAATGACAGTTGTTGTACCTAACCCTGCAAAGTCGATTATTCAGAAGGCCGTAATGCCATTTAGGCATGTTAAGATGACTGCCAATATCCGAGAGCTTCAAAAGAAGATTTTTCTTCCACACAAGATCATAAGTCAACACAAACAACAGATAAATTTTGTCTTTTTCCATAGCATCTTTAATAGACTGACTGAACAATGACCTAATAATGCCGTGATAATTCTATCTTTGCAGTGATAATTCTATCTTAATAGTGAAAGGGTTGTTTACGGCCAGTTGCTTGTTTATTATTAACATTCACAATAAAAGTTTAAGCTTTTTACCATCTTTATGTTAGTCAGTAATTCATATGAAGTCATGGAAATATGAAGGAGGAATGTTTTCTTAGAAACTACTGACTGACTTCTCTGCTATGCGAGCAACGTTCTTCATAGAATGTATGGTCGGAACTCAAGCGGTGAGAAATTAAAGCGTAGATTTTCACTATCACATTTAAAGAATTAACACAAGAATGAGAGGAGATACTTCAGAAAACATTTTATTAACAGAATACGCTCATACAAATTGCTTAAAACACCTTCCAGCAGCTGCAATGCAGGCTTCATACCTGCAGGACAGGGATTACCGCACATTTACGAAGACATCAGGAATTTCAAGAAAATCACCGGCATTAACGCCGACCATATCGGTTTCAACAGAGCACTCTTGGATTACTCGTAGATTCTCATATGGCCCCACAGGAAAAAGTACAAACACGACAGAGCCAGTGATCTTGGTGGCCAAACTATGGGATCATTTCGACCAATCCATCGCCGTGGAAACTTTGCATGCAAATTGTTCCGCACATCTAAGCTGGAGTGCGCAGGCGTACCATCGCACTGGAGCCACATGCTTGACGTGATGGGTGTTGGAATCGGACATAGTAGCTCCGGCAACACATCTCATGGGAATGTGTGGAACGATTCAGGAGGTAAGGGACAACCGTCATGGAAACCAAATATTTATGGAAGTATGGAAAGATTTATGGAACAAACCTGCCCAAACATTTATGGAGAACTGGTGTTGAAACCAAAGAGGACTTCTGCCATGCGGGTTCCTAGATGCCCATGTTTGTGAGTTTTGGGTATTAAAAACATCCTCACAGGTTAAAGTGCACTCGTCCGTAAGCAGAACATGTGCACCAAAATCCGGTTGCATTCTGATGAAGCTACCAACGTGCAAAATCGACATGTGGCTGATAGTAAGTTTGTAACAAAGCTTGTTACTTCTGTGTACGATAGAGTGCATTCCTTCCTCCTGTAACACATGGCCTCCTGTAGCCATCATTTAGGAGACGTTGTTGGAGTTTTTTTTAACTTAAGAGTTTATGTTTATGTTTTAAGTTCAATATCAAATGAAAGTCAGTATTTGGATAATCAATTCTAAATCACATGAATATGTAAAGTTTGTGACATGCATGATAAACACAATATATACTGTAACACTAGTGTTCAAATAAATAGTAAATAGTGACCAAGAGCTCCAACAGAATAATTAAATAAATGCGTTGTGAAAAATATTATTGGGTCCAGTGTTCTAAATTAAAAAGTGAAAACATTACAAGAAAGTTAAAATTAAATATGGAATTTATTAAGATATTACTTACTAAATACAAATTTTTACATTGGTGGCTGTTGTGAGAATAAACAAAATGTTCATACCGTTCCAAACAGTGAAGTTAACATAGTAGATACATTGTAGGCTCAGACATCCGACAAGCGAACTTCGGCCACGTCACAGCGCAGCCACAATTTAACTAAAAAGAAAAGAATGAAAATTAGAAATCTGAATAGGAAAAGGTAGCTTCGGAGCCTTCCGCCCCTTCTACGTGGGGTTCGTCCTCATTTCATCGCCCAACCTTGGTGGTTTCTCTCCTCCATTTCCTTCATACATCGTTCTATGAACGCAGACAGCTACTCTTCAGATAGGATTTTTCTTTCGTGTGGTTTGACACGTTTCTCACTCTCCGCTCCGTCTCCTTCCGTGTCTGCCTGGCTTCGTAGTTAGCTCCCAGGCTTTTTACTCCAATCGCCAAAACTGCTCGATTGGCGATTTTAGATGGTAGGAAAACCGCCAACAGCCCGGCAACCCCAGGGGAAAAACACGCAGGAAGGTGAAGCCAATGTAGTATGAACTCCAGAAATTGGCGAATAATCGCTGATACACCAAGGTCAATCAACTCACAACAGAACTAGCCTCGTCGAGGGGTCCCACTCCAGCATAGAAAAAGCCTGCGAGTAAGCAAAACACCCCGTCCCCTCGACCTTGATGCAGGGTTAGTAGTGTTGGAACTAGCCTCTTCAGCAGGGTGCAAAACGTTTCAATGATGACAGATGTTTCACAGACTACCGTCTAGCGGGTGAAGAAATCGAAAACAAGCTCATTAATTATTTGGAAAGGCAACGGAAAAGTTTTTGAAGGGATAGCTATTAATTATTTATTTTACACACAAATTAACTTCAATGCTGATAAGTACTTCAATAAAAATATAATAATTACATAGATAATTTTCTTGGGTTTATTACAACACCAAACACGACCACCATAGTAAGGAAATAAAAATTACTTCAGTTAAAATACAATAATCAAGTATGAAAAATTTTTTATGTTCTCCACAACACCAAAACGACCACCAGTCAGAAAGTATGGATCCCAAATTTAGCAGAAAAGGGGGGCACAATAAAACTTAATTAAAACTTTAAACACCAACTTGTGTAAACAAAACTTTAAAAGATTGACCTTAAGGGTCAACTTATCAAGAAATTAACATTAACAACCAAGGTTAAGAAAAAAAAATTAACTAAACAGAAATTTAAATAGTTAACCAACCAAAAGTAAAGAAGAAAAAAAATAATTACTCAAGCAACTTAAAATCAAATCAGCGTTAACCAAAACTGTCAACACAACAAATTAAATGACTACAATTACTTTTCAACAAGCCAAAGAAACTTAAGTTCAACTACCAAAAATAAAAACAAATAAATCTTTAAGTCTGAAGCAAAATAAATTAAATCATTACCTTTAAAACAATTTAAATCACAACTGAAATAAGTAATACATAACAACGTTTACAGCACGGGAAACAGCCCGAGTGCTAGATCCCGATTGATCACTCACCTACGCAGAATATCTTCTTCAAGTTGCGGCGTCCTAAAGCTTCTTTCACGCTTTGTGTCCTGCTTGGCTGTGAAAAATCCCTTTTCACGCAGCTGCCGATGCAAACGCTCGACTGTTATCCGATTTGGAGTGCGTCTCATTGGAAACCAGTCTCGGTAAAATCTCTATACCTCACTTGCATTGCCGTCTGAGTACGGCCGATATGCATATCGGCCATTTCATAGTTTGTATAACAAGCCATCCTCTCAGCAATCCACGGTACAAAATGCTGCTGAGTCAGGAATTCGGGAATTCCACGGGTGTTTTCGAGGCATCCGTTCTTTAGTTCTGACCTCTACTTGGCACGGTGATCTAAGCTGCTGGCTGTAAATAGAAAAATAAGTGCTACTGCGCTACGTAGATTAATATCTAAGTAAAACTAACATGCGGGTTTTGTTGCTGAAATGAATAAAAATTATGCTTCTTATATTTTGAGAAAACATTTTCTTTTCGAACGGCAGGCACTGTTTTGTCTTTTTCCGACATTGGCCGCTCCTAAGGCAGGCACTAGCGGCCATTTTACTGTGCAGACACTTAATAGGCGGCCGTCTTTACCTCCTATGAAAGGATGGACAATTATAACCATGCTTTCGCTGAGATTCGAAACCCGGAGCCTCCGCTATCGTAGTCGGCTCCCTTAACCATTGCTGCCGAGTGCGAAGAACAAAAACTTTTATACCATTTACAATGCCACTTAGCGGCTCGCCGCTAACCTCATCACTAACCCCGCTCGCTGGTAATACCATTTACAATGCCTTATACCATTGCTGTTAAGTGCGAAGTCCAAAACTTGTATACCATTTACAATGTCATCAGCGGCTCGACGTTTGCGTTCCGAGAGTACAATCCATGACGAATACTGTTCGCAAAGCTGCCTTCTATAACCCTCTAAATTTTGTCCACTTGCTCATATTGATCCTGCGTAAACTATTACTATATGTACATATGCAAAAATGTCATTATATGCAGTTAGATGTCATTTGTAAAAAATTAATTTTTCTTTTGAATTTGACATTAACAAAATATGAATATTTTCGTCCTTAAAATCACCTCTGTAATTAGAAATATATGGCAACGACCAATGATATCCAAAATAAAGGCCGAGTGAAGACATTTAAGCAGGGTAAGTGGGTGGGTGTGTATATATATGCATTTGGTTACTGTATATCGCAATAAGAAAGGCACGTGCCCAAATAGGCATAATAGGAGTGCCATGCAACGACTTATCATTTTTACGTTATGCGAGATGCATACATACATACGCATGTACATATAGACGTAACGATAAAATCCTTTTCGAGTTAAGATTGAATCCATTTTACTATCCGTTTTCGAAAAAAGAGTCCGTATGTAAAGACGACACCCAAAAAAGTGTCCAAATGGATTCGGGGACTGTCAAAATGGATATTTCCTTTGAAATATGATTCCCAAAACGTTTACTCGATTATAATACTTCCTTTACTTCGTACAAGAAAGTTTTAATAAAAATTTCCTTATATTATGTTAAACAAACTATTTCATATTTTATGTTCAGCATTAGTCTTAACCATTTTTGTTGGTCACAAATTACGCTTTCTTATGTTGCTTTTGTATAAATATTTTTAAAAAATGTCCCAGGTAAAAATGCTACAGAAGTATCTTATTTATTTCCTACATAAGGCAAATATCAGATAAAATCAGACTGCATTTTTACAAACACCTTTAATTTTTTTTGACTGAGCTTTCCATAAATAGCTTGTCTACGAGGAATGTTAAAACTCCAGAAGGCCTATAACCGCCAGTCCTCCAGTCTATAACACTTAAAAGTTAACTTCCCTTAATTCATCTCGTGTTCATTGAAAATAATAATAAGATATTCTCATATCATACACATAGCATGGAACTGCCGCAGCTTTGAAGCATAGCTGTAGGTATTCTGTCTCTTCTTAAGCATGCTTTCATGGTGTGGTTAGAAAGGACATCTGACTGGCAATCCGAAGCTGTGGAATTCGAATTTCGTTAAGATCATTGCAAAGTTTCACATCTCCTGCTCCAAACTAAAATGTCTAATGGATGCTGCTTAGTGACCTGAAAATGGTGAGTGAGTTCATTCAGTTCCTAAAGATAAGTAACTAAAGTAAACATTTATTTCTCCTCTGACTGAGAATTAAATGAGCTATAATAATTTGTGTCAATAAATTCAACGGAAATAAAAATGTATGATTAATTGCTTGTATATACTTATACCTCGTTTGAGCACGTTATTGTCTAAAATAAGTTACGCGAAACAATGGACGACAAGATCCTCATCGTTGTTATATATATTAAACTCTATATGCTATTTATTATCCTTTTTTGATTAACGTTCTCAGACATGTTTTTTATACGCGTACAGATTTTAATCTGCAACAAAATTCAAATAATTACACACAATGGAAACATGCACAATTCTTCTCTTAAACATAAGAATGCACAAATTATACTTGAAAGTTAAACATTAAAATAAGTCTGTTTAATCAATATATTCATATAATAAGTATGGCACTGCGTAGAGTTTCAAAAATTAGAAAACAAATACTGAGGAAAGACTGTTAATAACATCTTTAGCATTTAATTATAATAATTCTTTTTTAACTGAGATCGCAATAATATTGACACTGGCTCGTTAGCTGTCGGAACTTCTTTAGAAATCGAAATTAGTTTCGAAGAAAATCAAACATCTCTTTCTTAAATTTGTTATTCCGTCGTCTTTCTAGTTCTATTATATAAATGCTTGAAGCGAAAATAATTATCTGAAGTTCATATCATACGACTTCTAAAACATATTTCCCAGAAAATATGTAAGTTTTTTTATACTTTGAGAACTCTTGAAACTAATATATCAATGACTTTAAAATGATATATTCTATGAACAGAAATATTTTCCGTTTGATGTGAAGAAAGCTTGAGTACGATTTTAATTCAATTCTCGGATTATATCTTTTCCAGAGCTTTACGGATTAGAAGAAGGTTAAATTCCAAGAATTGTGTGTTCATAGGGCAAAGACTAAAAAAAAGAAAAAGAAAGTATTTAATGATTATATCAATTAACCCATTATCTTATGATATTATCTGTTCTTTCCTTTCCAGTTTTTGTTAAATCTAACCAGATGAGTAAAATTACTTGAGATCAACGTAGTGCGTTTCCCCAAAGTACCAGTACCTACACTCAGCTGCTCGATGACTCGGTTGCCCGATGGGTACATTTGCCTGAAACGTACGTTTGCCTGACATCAGTTGGCCAACAACTCGGTTGTCTAATGCCATTTGACCGACAAATACGTTTTTCCAACAGTTCGGTTCCTAGACAGGCATTTAGAGACAGTAGTTACCTTCCCTTTTGCTTTGTTCATCATTTGGAATCTTTCAGAAATTTAGTTCACTTTGTGTAGCACAAAACATTTCTTTTCTTGTTTTTTTTTGTGTATATATGGATATGTGTGTCATACACACACCACATATCTCCACCGAATGCCGAATGTTGGGTCATTTATAATGGTCTGTAATGAATTACTGCGCATACCATACAAGAAAGATATATAATTGTGCTGTTTGAATGATCGTTAAAGGCAGTGATGATGTGTTTTTCTCATTCAAAGTGTGAGTATCGAGTTTGCTAAAGAACTCGCCCGCGAATGATATTCTCTGTCCTAAGTTCGAAACGTACCTCTTCCTTTCTAAGCATATCAGTTATTCTGTAAACAATAATTTTCCAATAAATCAAGTAAAATAATTCCAGTAAATTAAATAAGTAATCAGATTTTCCAATAAATGTTTCATCAAATAAATAAAAAAATTCATTCAAATAAATAAAAACATCTGTGCAATGCTTGTGTTCTTGGGATATCAAGATTTACTGGATCGAATAAGAATGAGATATCTCGTATATCATACACATAATTATCATCTACATAATTATAGATTCATAATATCTGGTTTATCATGTAAGCAATTATCCTTGAGCCAGTATATCATTGCATATGCTTCATAGAAAATAAAAGATTTTATCTGATCAAATGCAGATGGAATACCAGCTGTCGGAAGGAAAATAAGAGCTAGGATGCGTCGAAGTTTCAAACTATAACTTTCATCTTCATCATACCTTTTAGCTAGCTCTGATGCCTGAATGTAGAGCCAAACGTGTTTTTCCTAAGTGAACGAAACATGATTTACTATAGGCTATGGGAATTCGTGACAAGATGAATTAATTGTTGCATTTTCACAATCACTGATAATGAAAAGAGGATTTAATTTGTGGTGATGTTCAGCAGCAGAATCATTCAGCTATTGGAAGATTCAAGTATAATATTGTTACGGATTTTATATTTATTTGGCTAATTATTTAGAATTGTAATTAAAGTTGCTTTATTTCCCTTGGAACGCATACAATTTTTGAAGAGAAAGCTACGTCGGAAAAGTAAAAATGAAAGAGCGCGTGCATTTAATATTTAAAAAATAAACATCTCGTAATTGCTGTTGCCATCCACAAAAATCGAGGTTTTACCAGAATGTTCTAATAAATAATTAAAAAAAAAGCTTATAAACGTCGACTTAAAACATCTCAGTTCATTTGTAGTTATTAGCTGTTTAAAGCGAATTGCTTTTTTTTTACTTAACTATTGATTGTAGCGATTTCACTGTGAGATTGAATTACTTTCTCTGTTTCTTTAATTGCGTTTTGTTTAACATTTGAGATATGGTGATATTGTACGAATATCTCTAAAGAAATATTTCAGCATTTTGATTTATTTCTTGTGGGAAGAATAAATTTTTGTTAACTTTTTAACGACTTGTGCATTCAATTCATAACGAACCCGTACGCACGCAACAATATTGTTCTGATTTACTGGTCATTAAAGTGTAAACTAGAAGAAGCTCTTTTGTCGTTTCACCATCTCCACTAGAGAGGTAGATGGTTGAAAGTTGAAAAAAAAAGGTTTTAATCCAATAAAGGCTTCCTTCAACAGTGCAATTTGTTTTTTTTGGGGGGGTCATAAATAAAAATATGCGTTCATTGTTAAAAGATGAATGCCTACAACTTTTTCATCATTATAGTCCTAAGTTATAGTGGAATATCAATATTTTCTGAAGCAGTTGGCTGCGGAGACAAAACTTCTTTATGATTTCTTTTTATAACTTGACTTAGAGCATAACGAGTAGGCATTGCACGTTGAATTTGTTCCGGTATAGAGCTGGTTTCCTTTTGAATAACGTGCATTGCTGTGACGATAATCTGGCAGGCCTTTCGTTAAATAATATCTACAGCAACATCCTTTTTTTTTCCAAGACCATAATTATATTCGCTTTGGTTTTGGAGGTGAAGCTGTCCAGCTGCATTGTGCATATGTAAGCATTGTGCAGCATTGTGCATATGTAAGCTTTGAGCTGCAAACACCTGGTTCGGTGTATTGCAAGTATAACATTACTAATGAATCAATATCATCAGCATTTTTATAACAGGATATCATATACCTAGTCATTTTTTAAATTAGCAATATTTGTAAACTTAGCATAGTAGGAAAATATGCATAGCTATTGCCCTCCTGTTCTCGATTTTATACAATAATATATTTGATGTAATTTTAAACACAAAAGTGTCAGCGTTTTTGTAAGCATGGGCACCTGTAAGCACTTATGGCTTTGTTTTTTAATGCTTATGTGTATTTGCGTATTTGTATATGTGTAACTGCATATTTGCGTTGGTAACGCGAATCTGCTTTTGTAAGTATCATGCACCTGTAGGTATTAGTGACAGTTCATTTGTAAATATCGTGTATTTGCGTATTTGCGCATGTGTATTCGCGTATTTGCGATTGCATTGTGTACTTGCAGTTGTGCGAATTGTATACCTGTAAGTAATATTATCAGCGTATCTGTAAATACCGTGTATTTACTCCAGTATTGTGCATCCGTATTGTATTGCAAGCACCTGTGTCGGTGTATTGCAAGAATAACCTTATTATTTTATCAACATCACCAGCATTCCTATAATAGCATAACATTATTTGCATAATAGGAATTTATCTATCAATTTATATATCAACATATTCATATCTATTCATAGCTATTGTCCTCCTGTTCCCTATTTTATACAATATTATTTTCGATGTAACTGTAAGCACAACTGTGTCAGCGTTTTTGTGAGCATATGCATATGTCAGCATTCGTGCATGTGATTTTTAATGTATACATGTATTTGGGTTTTGTATATGTGTAATTGCGTATTTGCTTTTGTATTGCAAATTTTCTTTTGTAAATATCATGCACCTGTAAGTAATAGTGTCAGCATATTTGTAAATATCATGTATTTGCGCATGTGTACTTGCGCGTTTGCGACTATATAGCGTATTTGCTTTTGTAGGAATTGTGTACTTGTAAATATTAATATCAGCGTATCTGTAAATATCGTGTATCTGCTCCAGTCTTGTGCATTTGTAAGTGCTGTACTACAAGTACCGCATTGGTGTATTGCAAGAATTTCTATAGTAACGTATTCTATATATTAGCATATTATAAGCGTCTGTAAGTAAATCGAATGTATGTAATGCACTAACATTTGCCTCTATAAAATGTATTATTCACATAATTAGATATCAAGGGCATGTCTCCCAAATCAGTATGTGCTGTTTATGTATGTTATGTTTGCGTAACTGTTATTGCTTTTGCTAGTGTATGTCCACCTGTTCTTTCTTAACGTCTCCTCTCTCTTCTACTCATCCTCACTTTCATTACTCTCAATGTTTTCTGCTCTTTTCTCTTCTCTTTCTCAACTCCCTTCTTTTCCTTCTCTATCTATGTTTCTATATTTCTCTCCTATGTTTCCGTATGTTTATATGTATTTATGTACAATCACAGCATTATGTAATTCTATCACCTATGTAAAGCTGAAACCGCCCCTGTACAGAACTGTAACCTCCATGTTTTAAATCATAAGGGACTCCCGGTGCAGCCTCTTTGGGGCTCCAGGCAGTTGTCGCTTCTAGATAGGGGAGGACGCCGGCCATATGCCCGCTTACCTATGTTAGACACCAGGCGTCCCCGTCCTCCGTCTCCTGTCACCTGTCCAGCTACAAGTACGAAGTTTGCATACCCTCTACAATTCACAGATTTGTACTTGCCGCAACAACAGTAAGCTTCTGTTTTTGTCTTATTACATCAAATAACCATCACCAATTAACTCAGGATGACACCTTTTATAAGATAAAACTTCCGACATTTAATCCACTTTTTTAAAAAGTAATACATATGCTAACTCTTAACGCATCCACCTTATATGTGGCAAAGAATGAAGCAAAAGAGGTAGCAATAGACTACAAGAATGAGATATGGTGTAAGGTTTTACATTTCTTTTTAGTATTTTAGCCAATATGGTGAAGTGTTATTTTCTACATCCTGCCCAATTAGTGATCGGAAGCGCTAACGCTGCGTTAGAACCGAAACACAGAAATGTTTCAACAGGGAGAGCTTCGGAGGGAAGAAGAGCAGTAGACAATTGAAGAAGCATTCAAGGGGAGAGAAGAGATGTTAACAGGAGTAAATGCATTACAGGTAGAGAAAGAAAAATGCAAATTATAAATAAAATTTTGGAAAATTAATAATTATACATTTTTCTTACGGCACGTACTTATAACTTTAGGGACATTTTATGAAGTATAGTAATCTACCATCCAGTAGTGAATAAAAAAGTAACCTGCCAGACAAGTGACGTCGAGCAATTGAATTGTCAGACAAACGACCTGATGCGAAATGAGAGATGTGTATGTAAGTGAGTTTGAGGAAGTTAGAGACAAAGCTTTGCCAGCGGCACTGATCTTTGTAGCATTCTTTCAGCCAGAGTTGATAGGTACGTTATCTAGGGTTAGCCAAATAGTTTATTTGCTCTCCGAATTGCAGAAGAGCAAGAATGTATTTCTTGCTATTCTGTGAAGTTGCCCTCCCTGATGTGCATATTTAAACAGTTGAAAATTTCTTGCAATGTTTGAAAGATTTTACTAAATTATATTTACAATAGAAAAATATTGTTTATGGATTATATAATAGTGGGAGGAATACTACTCCTGTGTTTTTAAGGGTTGCTCAGAAGACAAGCAGCGCTCCGTTTTCTGGATCCTCATTGTAAATAAGCTTACAGTACATCTCCTTTTGAATAAAATACTCAAGTTTCTTGTTATGCAGATGCCTTACTTTTTATTTTGACATATAAGGTATTTCTCCCGCCTTCTTAACACGCCCTCCTAATGTAATGATCATCACATTCGGCGCATATTCGAGAGGTAAGACGTTCGAGTCTCCGCGAGGGCATTGCTCATTTTTCATATATCCTGCTTCAAAATAACCTAATGTCACTACAGTGGTGACCGAACTAAACCCAGGTGAAGGATGATGATTCTTCACCACCAGGAATTGGCGATTGGGTCCCCTAATCCCCAGTAACCCTTTGAAAGGAGGAGTATATAAGGTATTTCTCCCTCCTTCTTAGCATACCTTCGTGGTGTAATAGTCAGCACACTCGACGTGTATTCGAGAGGTTCAAGTCCCGGGGAGGGCATTGCGCATCTTTCATGTCTCCCGCTTCAAAATAAACTAATGTCTCTACAACCTCATTAAAAAAAGAAAACTTCGTTCAAATGGAACCGAGAGCTGTCAAAATGGATTGAAACATTGAAATACGATATCCGAAATTTTTGCGATTATAGTACTTCCTTTACTTCGTACAAGGAAGTAAAAAAGAAACAGGTTTGTTTAAACTTACTTTCGACGTAGTTTTATTTTCATAGATGGGATGAATCTCAATAGGGATCAGGCAAACTAAAATAATGGAATCTTACAAGTGAATCTCGGTTTTTCTGAATTATAATGGTAAAAAAGTAAAATAAGGTTTATAAACTTCGAATCTCTAGATATCAAGACTGTAGAGGATATTATTGCAGTTGCTCAAAACCACAGTTTAAAGAACAGAAATACATAAATGAGAAAGAATATATCAAAACTGAAATACGAATTCAAGTTTTATGCTCAAAGCTTATTCATACCTTTAAATTTTCGTAAAAGATTAATTCTAAATCATCATTCACATGTACAGAATAAATCACCCGATTCCTTACTATGAAGTACTAAATAAATAGTGTTGGAAAGGATACGCACGACTTTCGGAATGCAGATTTCAAATGAGCTTTACACAAATATTTTCATAAATTACAAAGTCAAAAACAATGCATCTACATTAATCTATTAGCTGAAAAATAACTGTTAAGTCTTAGGATTTCCAAATAAATTATCTTCGTCAAACCTTAACTCAGCTGCAAAATTTGCAGTTGGCGTAATTAGTCGCACGGAAAATTACGAGGATGAATTCTTGATATAAGTAGATATTTTTAACCGATATTATTGATTCTTTTTATGTATTTTACTTTAATTTATTTTGAAGGTATTTTATTCTTCGAAATTATTTTAGATAATAAAACGAAGATAATGGCACTTAAATCTTTCACGATGGGTTTTATTTTAGTTACTTTCTTTAATTCATGATGTATATATTTTTATTAGCCTAAAGGAGAGTTAGTCCACAAGAGCTATTAGTCTCGAAATGGCATTTTAAGTCGGTTTACTGTAAACGGGTTATCACTTTTTAAATTGTTGCCACCAAATATTATCGTCCTGTGCTATATTTAAAGAAATTCAATGATGAAAATTCTGTATGAATATATGTATGCTTATCGCACTGTGAAAAAACGACAGTATCTAGTGCCATCAAATTTTGAATGTAATCTTCCATCCTGACATGGTGGACCTGGAATTTCGAATTTTTTATTATCAGTTTCATATTTTGTATAACATTAATGAATTTTTGATTAACAAACTCAGCGATTTCAAAGGGAGCAATGGCAACACTGTACGGAAGAAAACATTTTCATCTCCAACACGCGAGACTGTCTATTGGAAATAGTAAAGATATGTTGTTTTTAAATATTTTGTGATATTGTTGTTGATTTAAATTTTATGTGAATTGAGAAGATTATGGTATTTAATAAATCGAGTAATACAAAAAACGTTTAAAAGCGCCCCTTTTGGGCGTATTATAAAATCTGAAAGCTTTTTTTTTGATATTTTTTAAAACAGGGTAATATTTATCTGTAACTTTATGAAGCACAGGTTATCATTATATAGAAGTACATTATTTTCTTTGTTCGACATAGACGAAGAGTGCGTCATAACATGTTGGTGTTAAACCGAAGAACAGAATATAAGTTCTTAATCGCTTCTAAAATTAAACTGTTATCAATACACATTTACATAATCACACAAATAAAATCATTTCCCATTCGAAAAACGCCAGCTAAAAAATCTCCCATATTGTAAGTGTTAAGATTTAGAATAAATTAACTATGAATTTTGCTCAGATAATTTTGACATCAGATATACTGATGTCTGCCTATGGAAAACTAATTCTTTATTTGTCTTAAAATAAATAAAAATAAAATATGATAACATAAATTCAATAATTTGCAACTGTTTATTTTTGACCCTCATGTATAAAACTTAATTTTAAAAGATAGAAAAAATGAAATAGTGTCCACCCACCTGTTGATAAAATATGCTTTTGTGAAGCTTAAATATCAAGCGAAGAAACGCTGCTCTTTTTCTAGTAAATACAGATATTTTAATGACTTTTAATGCGTTCTAGTTAAAGAAGCTTATAACTGAAGAACTGGAACAAAATGTTTCAAAATTTTGAACCGGTAATACACATGTGTTCAACAGTCTACATAGGTTAATAAATATATAGTTGAAAGCATGTTTCGTGACCTAAGTATCGTACAGAGAAATGCACAGCTGCATAAAAACTACTTTTACTCAGTTTTATTATAAATTTAATGGAAGTGATGTTCTTAATATTGCAGAAGTAAAACCACATTTCTATTTAATACTGTAATCATATAACAAGTTCATTTTTAAGTAAAGAAAAGCTGTAATACTAAGCTTTACCATTTAACAGAAAGTTTTTATATATCAAATTAGTAGAAGAATGATAAATCAAAATGCAAAAAGATTTCATACTTCAAAACAGTGAAACGTTGGTAGTCACTTTGAAATTTTTAAAATACACGCAGACGATAAGCGGCGGAAAACGATTAACCCGTTAGATTTTAAAACAAGTATGTCAAACTCGCGGCCCACAACAAATATTTTTTCGGCCCTTCCAATATATCGGCAAATAATAATATATAATAATAAAATAACATATCGACGAAGAAAAAAATGAAATGTTTACTGCTAAGTAATTAACGATAATTTATTCAGTGTCGTTAGATTACTCACAGCGAGCTGACACACACACTACTTAAATTACAAATGCGTGTGAGTAGCTTGCGTTCAGCTACCTTCGGCTTTTGGGGGATAC
>KK117424.1:157523-170978 GCA_000611955.2 Stegodyphus mimosarum | reverse complement strand
ATAGACTGTGGATACACGATTATTTTTGTGGATTAATGTGTTTTTACCTGCGATCGATGTTGTGTGACTCTTTGCCATTTTAGCACGTGGCGATGGAAAATCAAGATTTTCCCCCGCTGGGGAATGGAAAAGGATTAAAAGAATGTGCAATTGAGTTAACAGCAGAAATTATTGATTTCGGTGAAAAAGTTTTGGATCTGAACTGGCAAGAAATATTGTTTAAGGATATATGGACGCTGGATGATTATTTCTTCGGATTGAATCAAATCCATAACATCGAAGTTGCTGTTCGTTTGAAAGATTCTACAAAAACAACGTTACATTCTGAGTTGGATACACAGCTGCAGGAAAAATTATTGGATGAATGGAATAAATTCATGGGAGTTGCTACAGGATTAAAGTCACTATTTACAGGTTAGTGCGAATCCTTTGGTAATCTCAATCCGATATATTGTAATAAACCTAGAAATGATATTGCTAAGGATATTTTTCATAATAATGCTAGTATGCTTAAAAGTGTTTTAGTTGATCATGTTAATGCATCTGATAAAAATGTTGATAATGCCAATTATAGTTCTACTGTTACTGCCAATGTTAATAGTTCTACTAATGTATGTAAACAAAATGCTGGTATAATTAAGCCCAAGAGGCCTTCTAAAAAAATAAGAGAGGAGCTTCTGAAATTCAGGACTCTGAAGGGTTTGTGCAACCACACAATGTGGCGGGCCCTACTAAGCTGGTTAAGTGTAATACTGATATTGTAACTAATAATATGTTTGAAAATTTAGAAAGTGAAAATGCAAATATTAATGATGATCAAATGGATACTCAGGGGGAGCCTGACGTTATTGAAGTCACTCCTCCTAAAGTTAAGCCAATAATGGTAAAGCCTAGTATTAAGTTTCCTGAATTTCTCAAACAAATGAAAATAGACACAAAACTTGAATTTGCTGCCAAGGTGAACGGTGAATTTTTGAAAGTTTTTCCAAAAACTGAACAAGATCATAGACTCATTTCTAAATATCTGGAGGAAGGTCAAATTGACCATTATTTGATTACTAGAAAGCTAGATAGGCCTGTTAAGGTAGTAATACGGGGTCTTTCTATTGATTGCCCCACTGATGACATTCAAAATGAATTGTTAACCCTTGGATTTAAATCTCGCAGAGTAGTCCAAATGCATCGCACTAGGAGTAAAGCTCCTATGCCACTATTTTTAGTTCATTTAGAGAATTTCCCAAATGTGCAAAAAGTGTATGATATAAACAAATTGCTATGTTTTTATGTAACAATTGTTCCTTACAAAGTGCGTGGAGGTGTTGTGCAATGCCATAATTGCCAGCACTTCCATCACTCTTCTGAGAACTGTAAGCTCCAGCCTAGATGCGTAAAATGTGCAGGTGCACATAAAACTGTTGATTGTAAAATGAAACGTACTGATAATCCTGTATGCTGTAACTGCCTAAGTCCGGGTCATACAGCGAACTACAAGGGATGCCCGAAGTTTCCGGTGTTCCGGTCCAATTCTACAGGCAATCAGGCTACTGGAAAAAACTCCACAAATGCCAGCACTGCAACCAAGCGATCTGGTGTTATACCTGGGGTGAGCTACGCTAGTGCCATGAAGGGAGGCGCAGCGGGTCAATCAACAGTAACTGAGGACACTTCTGCTACTATTATAAAGAAAAAACAATCTGATATGGACTCTAATTTTAATACTAATTCAAATTCTAATATTGTAAAGAAAAATGTTAAAGGTAAAAATACTGGTGGTGTTAATTCAAACTCTTTTAAAGAACTGTTTGACCTAGTTAAAGAAATTTTTGATGTGTTTAAAGGCACATCTATTGCTAATATTTTGTCAAAAATTTCTGCCAAGCTGCCCGAGCTACAACAAGCCGAGCATGCTATTGATAAATTGTTTATTGTTTTTGAAATGTTTGAAGAAATTTTCAGTTCTAATTCTAGTCAAGTATGAATAATAATGTGTATAATTTTGTAAATATAATTAGTTGGAACGCAAATGGGTTGTCTCGTAAGCTCAATGAGCTGCGGGATTTTATGAATAAGTACAATCCCGAGTTAATGTTCCTACAAGAACACAAGCTTGGCCCTACATCTCCAATCTATGTTGCTAACTACTGTACATATCGCACCAGCAGAGATGTGAACTCGTCACGTGCAAGAGGTGGTGGAACTGCACTTCTAATTAAACGCTGCATCCCTCATTATCATATAACATTACCACAGCTTTTAGCCATAGAGGCCACAGCTATTTCCATCACAACAAACACAGGCACAACATACACATTCGTCTCCACCTATATTCCACCAACGAAACCTGTGGCTGCTGTAGAAGCAGACCTCAAAGTGCTACTAACACTTGGAACACATGTTATTTTGGGTGGAGATTTGAACGCACGACACCGCGCATGGAACTGCTATACAACTAACTCTTTAGGCAAATTAATTTATAATTTAGTCGGCAAAGTCGGCTTTAGCATAGCAGCTCCAAAAACCCCAACACGGTATACTGTTGGTTCAACGGGGATCTTGGATTTCTTCCTTCTCCGAAATACCAGCGCTCCGCTGGATATTTCGGTTTTGGATGAGCTATCCTCAGATCATAACCCGGTTAAAATCATACTTGATATCAGCAGTTATACCTCAACATACAAAAGAGCCTTTCGTACTAACTGGCATGAATTTGCCAAAGCTCTAAACAACATTCAATACACGATTCCAACGGTACAAGAGAGGGATGACATTGACAGTTTAGTTAGTGAATTCACTAATCAGATACAAAAAGCATTTGAACAATCTAGGACTGAAATCAAGACCAACAAGCAATATCGTCCAAGGGAAATCAGACTGCTGGTGCGAGAAAGAAACGCTGCCAGACGACAGTTTCAACGTACACGCCATCCTGATGATAAAAGGAAGTTAAATCGCCTATGTGAAGCTGTCAAGTCTCTTACTAATGTACATGCACAACACAGCTGGACCAGATACCTTGAATCCCTTTCTGTGGAGGATAATTCTCTGTGGAAAGCGGTGAAAAGGTATACAAAATGCCACACATTCATTCCGCCCCTTAAAGGCCCGCAAAGAATCCACTACACTGAAACTGAGAAAGCAGAACTTTTAGCTACGCATCTGGAATCTCAGTTTTGCACTAACAACATTGGTGACACAAACACGGATCACTTCATTTCTAGTTTTCACAACAACTACACAACAAGTCCCTACACAGACAACATCATCACAGTCATGCCGTCGGAGGTCTCTGGATATATCAAGAGATTGAAGAAAAACAAGAGCCCTGGATATGATGGAATAACCAATTGCATGATTAAACATTTTCCTCCTAAAACCATATGCTACCTAACGAAGATCATCAATATTATTCTGAAGATGCAACATTTCCCGAAGACCTGGAAGCTTGCCAAAGTGGTTCCACTTCTTAAACCCAATAAGCCTGCGACAGAACCAGCATCATATCGACCAATAAGTCTACTGTCTACGCTAAGCAAAGTGGTGGAAGCAGTTATTCTTAAAAAAGTCAATGAGCATCTGGAGCAGAACAACTCAATTATTCCCTACCAATTCGGCTTCCGTAGTAAGCATTCTACAACTCATCAGCTTTATCGGGTTGTTGAAATGATCACTGGTGGATTTCAACGGAAAAGAGTCACAGGAGGAGTCTTTCTAGACGTCGCTAAGGCCTTCGACCGTGTATGGCTGGATGCCCTTATATACAAATTACACTGTCTGGGTCTCCCAGGCTACATCATTAACATAATTAAATCCTACCTGACCGGTAGACACTTTGTCGTTCACGTATTAGGCACACATTCAACAGCCAGACCCATAAAGGCTGGAGTCCCCCAGGGGTCTCTTTTGGGCCCCACATTATTCAACATATACGTGAACGACATCCCCACCACACCTGACACGACACTCGCAATGTATGCTGATGACACTGCGATCCTCACACAAAGTGCATTTATTGGTTCAGCAATTCAACGATTACAAAACCACTTACAATTACTAGAGACTTGGCTAGTGAAGTGGAAAATCAAGATAAACGTTGATAAAACGGCAGCCATCCTGTTCACCAAAAAAGTGAAAACTCCTAAAAATTTACAGTTATATGGAGAGACCATCCCCTGGGCCAAGCAAGTCCCTTATCTTGGGGTGATCCTCAACAAAAGGTTATCATGGAACCCACATATTACAAGTAGTCTTAAAAAGTTTCGAGTACGTCAAAAAATACTTAACCCCTTAATTTCTCGAAACTCCGTTCTATCTATAGATAATAAGTTACTTATTTATAAATCCTTGTTGCGTTCTATTATTTGTTATGCTTGCCCTGTGTGGGCGTACTCTTGTAAGTCTATTCGCAAAAAACTACAAACAGCGCAGAACAGTGTTCTACGCCAAATAGTATGTGCCCCATGGTACATTAGAAATCAGCGCTTGCATGACGAACTTAAAATTGAATATATTAAAAGTTATTGTTGCCGTCTGGCACGTAAGTTTTTTGAAGGTCTGGGGGATCTTAACAATCCCACCATGACCATTTATGACTATGATGTCAATGATATTGTCAATGTTAGACGCCCTCGGGCTATCTTAAATGTTAATCTTGATTAATGCCTATTATTTTGTTGTAATGACTTGTACGACAATTCTGTTGCATTATTGTATTTTGTATTTATCAAGTGTTATTTGCATTGTATTCCTCTCCTGTTCTATATTTTTATACATTTAATCGGATTGAGTGCACCTCTGTATTCGCATGTTACCTAACATCATGATTTTTTTTTCTTTACGCATATAATTAGTGTGTCACCAGCTCAGCGGCCTTCTCTTTCTAAACAGGCATTTTCGGTTTTTTCGTGGGATTTTGAATGGCTTTATTTACTTTTAAATTTTACTTTTCATAGGGCAAGTTATTGATAATAGCCCCGCCTTCCTTTTGTTTTTACTTACTTTAATTAGTACCTTTCATATATATAATTATATATTTTAAAAAAAATCTATTATTACTTATTTTTAAGTTATTTTGTACTTGCCAATTTATTAGAATCATACTTATGCATTCGATGAGGGGTAGGGTCCTTTGACCCATGCACCCTGGTTTTCGAACCACTCTCCTCGCCATTCTCATCTCAGTAGTAGCTGTAGTTCTAGCGAACTGTTTGTTTACTTAATGCTGTGATTGATTTGTAGCGATTTCGCTGTGAGATAGAATTAGTTCCTCTGTTTTGAATTGATTTTTGCTAAATGTTTGACATTTTGTGATGTTATTAGAATATTTTTGAAGAAATATTTCAGCATTTTGATTTATCTCTTGTGGAAAGAATAAACTTTTTTAACTTTTTAACGTTAACCGTGTTTATTCCAGCCCTTTGTATTCAGTATGTCTATATCAAAACCAAGTGGTAGTAAAATTAAACGAAAAATCGCTGACGAACATAGAATATTCCAAGTAAAATGGGAATTAGAATATTTTTGCTGTGAAATAAAAGATAAAATAATCTGCTTGATATGTAATAATACTATTAATGTACCAAAGTTATATAATATTAAACGTCATTACGAACAACACAAATCGAAATATAACAATTACGAAGGATTAATGAGAGAAGAAAAGTTGAAAGAGCTCAAGTTAGGAGTGAAAAAGCAACAGTCCATGTTTAGTAAAGTATTGCAAGAAAGTGAAGCGGCGGTACATGCAAGCTACGTCTTGTCCGAGTTGATAGCTAAACATTCGAAGCCTTTTACTGACGGTGATTTCATCAAGGAATGCCTAATGAAAGCTGGAGAAATTGTTTGTCCTGGAAATGTGAAGGCTTTTCAATCAATTTCATTGTCTCGAAATACAGTTGCGGAAAGAGTTACTGATTTAGCCGCGAATTTAAGTGATCAGATCAAAGCAAAATCATCTAGTTTCGAAAGTTTCTCCATTGCCTGTGACGAGAGCACGGACATTAGTGGCAAAGCTCAATTAGCAGTGTTTCTTCGTTCTTGTGACAAGAATTTTAACATTTTTGAGGAATTACTGGAACTAATACCGATGCCTGGTACTACCACAGGAGAAGATATATTTACTTGTGTTTTTGGACTTCTGCAGAAATACAATCTACCTTTGGCAAAATTAAATTCTGTAGCTACAGATGGCGCTCCATCAATGACCGGGAAAAACAAGGGCTTCGTAGCATTACTAAGAAAAAAACTTAGTGAAATTCACGGTTCAAACATTCATCATATGCATTGTATTATACATCAAGAAGTTCTATGCACGAAAGTAATAAATATGGAGAATGTTTTGTCATATATAAAAAAAGTTATAAATTTTATAAGATCTCGAGGTTTAAATCAGCGTCAATTCACTGCTTTCTTAAGTGAGTTAGATAGTGAATATTCGGGTTTGTCCTACTATACCGAGGTACGTTGGTTATCTTGCTCCAAGATTCTCAAACAATTCTGGGATTTGAAAGAAGAAATATGTCAGTTTTTAAAAACGAAAAATCAAGACGTAAGTTTGTTTTACGATCCAATATGGATACAAGATTTATCTTTCTTGGTTGATATAACCAAACACTTAACCGATTTAAATTTATCGTTACAAGGAAAAGATCATATCATTACGAACATGTTTGACATAATTAAAGCATTCAAATGTCAACTAGTTCTTTGGGAAAAACAACTTAAAAATGAAGATTTGACGCACTTCCCGACGTGCAGCATGAACAAATCAAGTTTAGATGATACTTGTTCGTATCAAAAATACGCAGAAAAAATTGCAAATTTAACAACTGAATTTGAAACGAGGTTTAATGATTTTAGTTCCCTCGAAGACAAATTTTTTTTGTTTTCTTCGATTTTCTCAATAAGTATTGACTCAGTACCCAGCCATATGCAAATGGAGGTGATCGAGATTCAATGCAACTCAAATTTGAAAGCAAAATTCATTGAAGTGGGCGTGCCTGAATTTTACAAATATTTACCAGCCAGGTTTGAAAATACTCGAAAATTCGCATATGAAATTATTTCCATGTTTGGTAGCACTTATCGGTGCGAGCAGTTATTTTCAGTCATGAAAGGTAATAAGTCTCCTATTAGAAACCGTATTAATGATGCTCACCTTGGGTCAGCGTTGAAAGTTATCACTGCAAACAAAATTTCTCACGAAATAGGAAAGATAATAGCAGAGAAGAGATGTCAAGTATCAGGACGTAAACATTAAATTTTTCTTGTTCTTTTCTATATATATATAAATATATATATATATATATATATATATGTTTAGTATTGTATTATTCGAAATAAATCTACGTTTCTATGAATATTGATTTTTTTGCGGCCCGCCTAAAGTTAAACCTTGCTTGTTTGGCCCAAGTGTAACTATGAGTTTGACATCCCTGTTTTAAAACATGAAATATTTTATCCCAGTAGACGATCATTTATTGGACAATTGCAAGTAGGTTAGCGTAGCATAGATTTTAGGCAGAAGGAAAATAGGAGTTGAAAAGAAAACATTATCCCCTTATGCTATTTTTTATGATTTTAAAGTGAGATTAAATCAAGAAAAATGCTTTCAAAGTCAACAGTTAGCATTTCGAAATAAAGGTTCGTCTTGTGATACTGTATTCAGATGGTTTACAGAATTTCACACAGGTCGCAACTCTGTTCAGGATGAAGAAGACACAGGAAGGCCGCTCTTTGCAGTAATCCCGATAATGTGTCTGCAATACAGAAAATTTTAATCGATGATAATGGTACAAAAGGAGCTTAACCTTGGATCCACTGCTATACATAAAATTATTCATGAAGAACTCTATAAGAAAAAACTAGTTTGCGTTGAGTTACCTATAATTCAACTGAGTATCCAAAAGAATAGAGTGTCAGAATCAGTAAAGAAACCCAAATATTATTTATAGAGGGTGGCTATCACGTTATTTCTAAAATCGCAACAGGTCAAGAAACGTACATATAATATTTTGACGTTCCAGCTCGTCAAGAAAGTAAAGTATGGATCTTTTGAAAATTATCCCATCCCGACAATAGTAAAGAGACCACCTGCAGGAAAGGTATGCCTTTTTCTTCAGAAGTACTGAACTTACTTCAGAAGTACAGTTAAAGCCATCAACCTGTAAGGTCAGAAGACAGTCACAAATAACTAATACACCACTAAGTATCTTCCAGAAATTCTTCATGAAGCGAAGTTAGGAGGACTTATGCTTCACCATAACTCCACATACATCTTCTGATTCAGCAAGATTGACTGATTAAATGCTCATTTTCTTGAACAAAAATACATTAAAGTGATAGAACGTTCACGCTATTCACCCGATCTGGCTATGTGTGACACTTGCTTATTTTTAATCTAAAAAATCTGATGTGTACCAAACATGACTTTCTTGTACGGAATATTAAATTATATGAAATTTTCCTGCATTTCTTTTAAAAATATTGAATTAACAGTTAAAAAATTTTGAATTAATCTCCTTCGTCGATAGCGCATAAACCTCAATAGAATAAATGCACTCTTTCAAGTTCACTATATTTATTTACCATAGTCACACTTCGGCGCTAGTTTCATTTAACAGCATCTCATTCATTTTATAACTCAGAGTGAGCAAAAATTATAGCATTTGAAGAATTACCACAAGTTCTATTCAAATACTATAATAAATCTAAAACGATGTATAAAAGAAATTAAACAAATAAAAAAGAAACATTTTTTCGCAGACGATTCGGGGCCGCTTACCTAATGCTCCTGCGCTACTAATTAATTCAGTTCTCACTTTGCAATAAAGCAAAAATACATAAAAATTCAAAATATTTTCATTAAAAATGGAAAGATGTAGAAAAACATAAAACACCAAGTGCTATTAAAACAATTAAAAAACAATTTTTACAATTAAAATTAATATTTTTACGCAAAAACCAGCTAATAACTTACATGATAATTCCAGAATGAATCAAGCAATAATTGAATTCACAATAATAAAAGAAGACGTTACTTTGTTGTTGCGAAGCTTAGTTTCTCTAGATTGGCAACAAATCCACAATTCTGCTAAGCTTCAAATGTAAACAAATATGTCCGCTATCATAACAAAAAATTAGGCTTAAGCACTTAAAAAAACTTTTAAATTGTTGATAATTCCATAATTATTGCATGCAGGTTAACTAAGGGCATAAAAACTTAAGCGAAAGACAAGAACAACATAATTCAATCATTTTTAAGCAAAAAAATGCACAATTTACAAACTTATAAGACTAAATATATACATATATTTATATGCATTTGATGTGGCCGATTGCAATCGAAACGCGAGATGAACATCTACATGTTATATCAGTCCTATGTGCAAAATTTCAACGTCCTGAAGCTACTCGTTTTTCAGTTATGCAAGATATATACATACGTACTTACGTACGCGCTCGCCATGAAAAAATTTCTTCAGAATCCATTTTAAATCAGTTTTACAAACTATTTTTAGGAGAAAGAGTCCTTTATTCTCTTCTTACGTACGAATATCACTCAAAAGCTTTGTTAAATTGAATTCGATAGCAGTCAAAATAGATATTTTCTTTGAAATATGATGCTCGAAATTTTTCGCGATTACAATACTTCCTTTTTACTTCGTGTAAGGAAGTAAAACGAACTTACGTAGACTTCGATTTCATTCAGAACATGAGATTGATTAGGCTATAAATGCAATTTTTCATCAATTACAAGATACGAACGGCTTCAGGCATTTAAATCTTTGGAACGTTCGGCTATAGAAGAGCATTGATGCTGGAGGAGACTATTTTGAACACTCCTGAAATTTTGTGAGTATAACTTTAAAAATCTATGTATGTCCTAAAATCGTAGAGTGATCGTAAAAGCGTCATAATACGTATTAGATAAGTACTAAAATAATTTATTAAAAACTGTAAATAATTTGAAGAATAAACGACATTAGTCGTTAGAACAAAACGGGAGAGTATTCCGGAATACTGAATTATAACTACAGAACATATAACCATATTGTGGAGAAATCCTGGTTTGATGACTAAATATTTGTAAATTGGTTTTTGGAAAACTTTATTTGCATATATAAGCAAACGTATTCTTCAAAAAAGTGTAATGCGTTCACGGTTTTGTTGTCCATGTTTACGCTTCGTAAAATATTTCAATTGAATTGTATTTTTGATAGTTGGATCACGCTTGTGAAACAACTATCAATAAAATTAAATATTGAATTTTTATTCAATTAACAAAATTTTCCAAAAATATTTCCTAAAGTTGTCTAAAATATAGCAATTTGTAGAACCTATTAATCAGAGGGGTGTTTTTTAAGAGCTGTTTGAAAATTAAAAACTAAATGAAACGAAATTTTCAAAAAACAAATTTATTTTCAGATTCCATGTACGTTTCTCTATTTTTCAATATAGTTGTCAAGTTTGTTTAAACACTTACCGTACCTTAGAACTAGATTTTGAATACCCTCTTCATAGAAACTTCCCGTCTGCTACGATAACCAAGAGGTGACGGCCGTTTTCACGTCCTAGACTAGACACTTCAAGAAATTCGTTTGAAAGGGTGCTTATGGTGAAGCGTCTCTCTTCGCTGCACTTGTAGCCAACATATCGTCTGTGATCACAGATGGGTGACTGGAGCTCTTACCTTTTGTAAATTAAGGAAACGATTAAAAAGTATTAGCATGTTTTATTATTAGTAGAATTTAAATTTCATGCCACACGAAATATTTTTAATGTACCGATTGTTCTACCGTCATGACTGTATTACTTCCAAGGAGATGCAAAAGCAAGAAACCTTTTTTTTTCTTAAATGAAAATGAGATATTTTTTGCAATATCTTAATTTCATCAAAGAAAAATTTCTTTGATGAAACTTTGCTCTGAAAATTCTACTTCTTATTTCTAAACAGAATACTGATGCTTGATTTCTAAACCTCAGGTAAACATTAATTCTGCTATGACGAAATCATATTTCAACCTATCTAACTAAATAAATCAAAACTGTACTAGTCAGTTCGAAATAATGTTTTCGATATATGTGTAAGAGTTAAAATTATGCTGCACAAAAAATGTAACATAATTTCATGTTGTTAAATGCCAATGCTAATTATGTTCAAAATTTCTGCCGATAACGATAGTAAAATATGTATCACCTTTCCCTTTTTCGGCATGTTCTTGAGATTGTAAATCTATGTTCCCCATTTATGGCATATCTGATCAAATTGCCTCAAAATAAGAGAAAATACATAGAAAATGTATACGTTTTCATATCAAATGTATATGGCATTTCACAATTTCATTTTATGCTTTATAATCCTCATGATCAAATTCGATAAAATTTTTTTTTATATACCACATAATTTCCTCTCTCTTCTAATAATTCTTCGAAAGGCATACGTCGAAAGACATTGTTAAAGATATGTCAGAAACAACATACTTTCAGCAATTTACCGCTATATCTCTTACTAAATCCATATTGGAAAGCAAGGCTCTTTCAGGCGTATTATTTACTGGAAATGTATTTTCTTCTTTTGATGATAGTCTTCTCCCTGTTACAGAGCTTACATTTCAAAAAAGTTTTGAAAGTTCCAAATGAAAAACAACGAAAAGGAAAGATTTGATTGGAAAAGAAAGAACGAATAAAATGATATATAAGGCAAAGTAAATTCCAATTCTATAAATTCTGAAGTATTGAATTTGTTTTCAGCTATCAGTATATATAACTTTAGTATTCGTGACTAATAGGTCTATTATCTTTCTTTTCTCTGAGGAATACACTTTCGATTTTCTTTTTCATTTTTGCTTTCGGTCTGTAAATTCATTATTTTCCTTATGATGCTCAATGCGGATCATTTGTATATCTGCATCACTGGTTCTTTCTTCAGTTTTTTCTTATATGCGTAGTTTGTTTTATATTTATTGGAAATAATAGTTCTTAGAAAAATATATTCTACTGCTTTACTATTTGTTACATCTGTCTGAAGAAATGCAGCTTTTCCAGTTCATTTATTTCTTGAAATAAAATTATTTATTTTCTTAGCTATCATCCTTTTATTGGCGAGCAAACAAAAGGCTGCATGTTTATGTTAAAATTGAAAAGATGGAAAATTATTATTTTCTTCAGAAGACGCAAGTACGAACATAAACAGTAAAACGATGTAAATGATTTCGTCCTAGCACATTCATTTAAATATACATTGAAAGTAAACACCAAAATATAAAGCAGATACATATGTGTAAACTAAAAAATATCTATCTTTGAAATACTAAATTAATAATAGTCCTTTAACTCCCGTCTATATTCTAAAAATAATAATAACATTTCTGGACTGCGTCATTTCTATATAGTCTATGCTTCGTCTTCGTGAGTTTCCATATTGGATAACTACGCACTTTAGTTTCTCTGCCTAAGCTGCTTGCACGTAATTTCCCTGTGTTCACTTCCTATCGCAACAGTAGCAAAAATGTAAGTATTTTTGAATAGGCACGATTAGAGAGGCAAATGAATTGTGGCCATAAATGTCAATTTAAATAAAAATAGAATTAAAACTACCTCGACTACCGAATTTCTTGTTCATTGTGGATCGTCATTTCAGTATAATTCTTCTTCGTATGGATCTATGTTTCTACGTCTCAGCGTTCCTACATCAATACTTCTCTGAACTTTGCTTTTATTACACATATACTTCTACTAAAATTACCTGTTTAAGTGCAAAATTCGTAACAATATATAACTATTCTTATCGGTTTACGTTTTTCATGTGATAGTTTGAGAATAACCATATGATTAAGATATGACGATGCCATATCCTTATGAAAGACATTATTTTGCTTAATTCAGTTTACTCGTGTAAATTTTTTTGTTACTGATGCTAACTTTGCCTAATCTAGCGAGGTATAATTCGTATTTTAGAATATTTAAGAATTTTTTGTACTTCCTTTTTTGAGCGGTCTCTCTGTTTTTAACGTTGGTAATTTCTTTGTATAAGATTTCAACATTTTGGTTATGAGATTATAAGGTATTTCTCCCGCCTTCTCGACATGCCTTCGTGATGTAGTGATCAGCACGCTCGGCGCGTATTCGAGAGGTCCGTGGTTCGAGTCCGGCGAAGGTATTGCTAATTTTTTATCTCACTAGCATCAAAAAATCTTAAAATCTCTACAGTGGCGTCCGAAGTAAATGGTGAATGATGATTCTTCGCACCAGGATTTGGCGATTGGATCCCGTAATCAACACGTACCCTTTAAAAGAGGAAGTATATAAGTTATTTCTTCCGCCTTCTTGGAATGCCATCGTGGTGTAGTGGTCAGCACGCACGGCCCGTGTTCAAGAGTTTCGTGGTTCGAGTCCCGGAGAAGGTGTTGCTTCTTTTTCATCTCTTCAGCATCAAAAAATCCTAATGTCTCTAATATA
>KK117424.1:112352-157382 GCA_000611955.2 Stegodyphus mimosarum | reverse complement strand
TAGTGCTACCACACGCGCACACACAAATTTAAAAAAAAATATTATTATTGTAGGGTAATATTTAATTATATTGTTTTGCAAAATCTAAAAAGATTTTAACTTGATTATGCAAGTTATTTGTCTTAAATTTCAGTCTTAAGTTTGTATAATGTTGTGTCATTATTAAATAATTAGAAAGAATTTTGGAAAAAAAAGAGAAAAATTCTGACCATTGTACAATGCCCAAAACCAGTTACCTTTCCTAAGGGATGGAGGTTTTTTTATATATTGTGCTTAAGCATCCCCCAACCACTCGGTAAACTTATGATGCGGATTATGTAACAGACAAAGTAGGACTCTAAACGCAATAAATATTTAAACGTTATATCAAGAATTTTAAACTTTTCAATGGGAATAGGGAAACGTAAACGACAATTAGCTCGAAATATTTAGGATACTATTTATAATAGTGGTTTCCAGTCTATGCTCCTCATGCACATTCTAAGAACTTCGCTGCCGTTTCAGGTAAATAAAATAAATCTATTGAGGAATTTGCATCTCCTCTGCATTTACGCGGTGCTGAAGAAATGCTACACAATTTTGCCTGTAGAAGCCAAGACTTTGTGCCGCCCTGATGTGGCTATCCGGGCTGTGCGTGTTCCTGGTTAACGATATGTCAAGTAGCCTTGTATCTCTGCACCATGGTGCGGCGATGTGAGGGACAGAATTTTGACAGCTATTGAAGATAAAACAGGAGTAGGAATTTAAGAGACTGCCCCGAACAGCATTTACGATAAAGTTCTACCACGAAATATATAACTGTTAGGTACTTGGTGAAACTTGGATTTAACTTGGGTGAAAAAATATCTTTTAGTTGAATTTAAAGGTTAAGAGTTAAAACTTTCTACCATATAAATATATGACCATTATCTTAGGTATCAACACGGGGATAACCATCGGACAGATAGATACGCAATGTCAATGGCAGCAAGTTGCTAGACTGCAAAATGAGAAACGATATAGTGGTATATAATTTGGGGCACTAAAAGTGAGAAACTAGTCGATACCCAATCTAGTCAAGATGCTATGTTGAAGATGCATGTACATATATCGCTTCTTTCTTTATCTATGAGTGGAACACCAAGTATAAACTCATTGGCTAGGGGCTCAGCTCAAAAACAACAAAAACGATGAAAGACAATGAATAAAAGACGGTGACAAAAAATAGCTACACAACAGTCGCTGGCTTTTTTGTGAGAAATTCAGTCATTACTAAAATGCTGACTATTTTTATTGAAATGTGTAGTCCTATATTTAAACTCCTATTTGACAATATTGCTTTTCGACTTTAATACGCTTGGTGCACATGTTTGAAGCATTTAGGAATGCTTAGAAAACATATGCCAACGTAATATAAAATCTTAATTATATGTAACGTTTTAACTGGGAGCATGTTTGAAGCATTTCAAGTGAATGAAATTTTTGAAGTAACTTTTTTAATAAATTCCATTTTAAACAGAATTAAAAAATTCAATTTATTAGAAACTGTCTCCTTCCTGTTCATGTCAGAATTGCAACCACTTAAAAGAGTAATTATTTTTATGCATTTGGGAAGTATAGCTGTTCTATTCATTATTTTTACTGACTATGCAGACAGATTACAACTGACCAGTATTGCATTCAAGTAAACCTTTACTTAAATGACTGCAATTAGATAACTTTTACAATATAACTGTTTAACGGATTAAAATTATGTTAACGAGAATGTAAGTAATGAATTCTCTGCCTAAAACTTCGTACAGTATTCCAATTCAGTCGCTATTTGAAGCTATGTTTTCTATCTATTTAGATCAGCTTATAAGAATAGATAATTGTTAAGAATGTGAAGACATATTTTGCTCAGAATTATGTTTATAGATTGAAATTCCTATGAGTGCTATGTTCTGAGTTTTCCTGAAATTAAATATATTCCACTATTTTTACTTTGCACAAAATCATTTAAGATTTTCTCATTTGCTTCTTCCCAATGTTTCTTTGAGCGACTGAGTATAAAAGAAAATTGCAGTTATCTGCAAATATGCAATTACTCGTAAATTAGGCAAAGATACTTAAAAGTGTCTGAGTGAAATAAAATTAAAATTTGAAAATATACCCACGAGGAAGTTACTTTTTCCTCAAAGTAACAAAATATTGTAATTCTTGTAAATGTAGCTATAGAATGAAACAGAACTGAAAAAGTCTAAGCATTATTAAATATTGAGGAAAAACTAATGTTTTTTTTCCTATTCATTAAAAGTTAAATATTTTATGTTGAGATATTTTTTCGACTCTTAACTCCCTCGTTTATTTTTACATTTATCCCTCTTTTAAAACTACTGTCGTCCCCGCTTAAGATTCACAGTTTTGCACTGCAGAAAGCTTAAATTCTAGGTTCTTCAGCTAGTACTTCATTGCCTCTTAGAATTGCCAGAAAGGTATCTCAGAATCCAAAAGAAATATTCTATTTATTGACATTTAATATTTCGATAAATGTATGTAGAGTCCCATAATAGTATTATATGGCTTCTTAAAAAGACAGTGCATCGAATTTAATATGCATTCGGTGTTTTCAGCATAAAGGTTATTACTATTAGTGTATATGAGATTAAAAGTAAAAATTCTCTTATCGAATGGGAGCATAAGATACTGTTGAATCTATTACTAAATGCAGTGTTAATTAAAAGAGGTATTTAGTTGAAATATATTGTGCATGTCTTAAATGTTTCTTAAATTACAAAATTCTGATGTAGACACCACATGTCTTCCTTGTATGGCCTTCTAAATATACACAATATTTGTTGTCCTTCATCTAAACTTATATACTCAAATTTTATTTAGAGATATATTCCTTATTCAATCAATTCATTCCCACTTCGCGGCAAGACAAAATTATATAAAAACTCAAAAAATCTTCATTAAAAATTGCAAAATACGGAAAAATCCAAAACACCAAATGCAATTAAAACAGTTTAAAATTTCTTTTTGCAATTAAAATCAGTGTTTCTACTGAAAAAGAAGCAATTCAGCAATGGGGGAAAGGCAGGAAGACAAAATTTTATGTGAACAAAACTGAAAGTTAAATTTTGATTCCACTGGACAAAAACACCAACTGACAATTCTATTAAGAGTTTCACAAGTAAACAAATGGCAACCTCGTTAGGCTTAACCACTTTTAAACTGTTTATGATTCTACAACTTTTACATAAAACCCTTACTGTAACATAAGAATGATAAAATTCAATAATTTTAAAACAAAAAATGCACTATATACCAACACATAAAAATAGAAACACAGAGCTCACTGAGCCAGGTAAGAAAATAGGTGTATGTACACTGGTGTGCAAAAATTAAGGACCAAGTCGAAAAATTAGCATATCAGCTGAACAAAGAGGCAGAGCGGACAGAAAGACCAATCAGGAGATTAAGTAAGGTGATGTACTGTAGCAGATGCGCAGATATGCAGGTAGACGTAATGGAGGAGTGTCTGAGTAGTATAGAGCATGTTGTCGGTGTAAGATCAGTATTTCTGGCAAAGAGATTGCACGCCGTATAGCAGTTAAAATCACACCGAGTTGCTGCCTCAGCGAGAAATGGCGAATAATCAATCTGTCAGACGACATCTGGATGCTTTTACCCGAGGTCGAATCATTGGGAAGTTGGAGGAAGGCCGCAGTGTGACAAGTGTGGCTGCAGAGTTCGGAATTGCTCACAGCATCGTTTCACGACTTTGGAGACAATTTAAAACTACAAGAACAGCTATCCGGGGGTTTAGTAGTGGTCGTCCACGAGGACCCACACCCGCAGATGACCGGTATATTGCCTTACAGGCCAGAAGAAACAGGCGGCAGACAGCGGGAGAAAGACACACGACACAGGCGACTGGACGATCGATATCGCGTTTTACCGTGGCCAGAAGACTGCACGGTGGTGGTCTGTTTTCACGACGCCCTGTACGGCGTATACCTCTAACGCCTGCCCATCGGAGAAGGCGTTCTCTGTGGTGTCGGGAACACCGGAATTGGAGAGACAATGAATGGGGACGAGTACTCTTTACAGACGAGAGCAGATTTAGTCTGAGTTGCGATTCTAGACACATACACATCTGGACAGAGCGGGGAACACGCATAACATTAACCCCTTCAACGTCATCAAAAGGGTCTGTTTTGGAGGTCGCGGAGTTCTCGTTCGAGCAGACATAATGCTTGGTAGCAGGACCGACCTTCATATCTCCCAAGGAGGTTCGTCACCTGGGACTGCTATTGTAACGAGGTTCTTCTTCCTTACATGCGTCTTTTCACAAGGGCTATGGGTCCTCAGTTCCTCTTCATGGGCGACAACGCTCCACCTCATCGCACAGTTACTGTCGAAGAGCTGTTGGAGAGTGAAGATATTGAACACATGGATTGGTCGGCAAGGTCTCTGGATCTAAATCCCGTCAAGCATGTACGGAACTTACTAGGGAGACCCGTGGCAGCACGTAACTTATCGCCAGTAACGATTCCGAAACTGCGATTGGTGCTACAAGAGGAACGAGCAGCAGTGTCTTAACAGCTCATTAACAACCACATATCCAGCATGCACAAATGATGTGAAACCTGCCTAGCAATCAGGGGAGATCATATCCCCTATTAAAGACCGGATGTTTCTTGCTGGACACCCATCACAGGGATGTTTCGGCCTTCAGTCGCATTGCGCTCCATGCTACTTTTTCAATAAAGCTTCTTTTTATCCCTCTGATTTCTCTTTTAGTAAGTGTTGCTTACATTACTCATGTCCTTACGTATTGGGGATCTTACGGTATTAAATGAGTTGATTTGGAAAGCTTTTGTACAAAGTTATATTTAAAAAACCGTCTCGTCATTAATTTTTGCACACTAGTGTAGGTTAGGAGATTCTTACATATTATAAATATTTATATGTGTAAAACGAAGGACCGCAAATCTTTCTTTCTGTTCCCACATGTAATAAGAATGCAAAAAATCAAAATATTACTTCTTCGTGATAGGAATCAGCAAGGAAAATAGTTGTAATTAGAATATATAAATAATAATCTATAAATAACAGAATAGTTTTAATTTGTTATGGTACTGAAAACAGGGTATGGTTCTAACTGGTATAAAATATTTTATTCGCTAACTGTTTTCTAAAGCCTTCCCAAACTCAAGTGAATTAATTACTCATATAGTCAACTGGAATTCTAGAAAAAATAACCTTTTTTGCCTTTTCATATTAAAAGTAATATTTCAGGTATGTATAATTAAGCATGGTTTTCACTTGATCTATATACTTGCTTCTTGAAAGGAAATTTCTAGCTTAACGAAATTTTTCGTAGCATTGAAAAAGCTAAATGTAGCTCTCACACTTTTTTTCACACCATCCCTCATGTGAGCTCACCTCTTAGCCGGATACTGTCTGGATAGCAGTCCGGTTGTTCGTAGAACACAATTGCTTAATCTGGCCTTTCATTTGCAACTGATCAATTTATCGGAATTACTTGTCAACTGCAGCCAAGATCTAATTCATTTTACTTCCTTTTCCTATTCCTTTTATTTTTCTCAGACACAGACTATTTCCCCTTCTTCCTTTGACTTTCTTTTTTTTTGTCTATCTTCTTTCTTCATCTCAGTGAAGATAACAAAACAAATTCGAATATATGCTGCATTGGCCTAAAAGAATGGTGGAGATGACAGTAAATTTGAAAGTATTTTTAAAGAGTTTTTTTTACTTTCATAAAGACAGCAAAATAAGTATAAGTAGTATGTTGTTCGGTTTCTTCAAGAAATTTAATTACATGGCATAAATTCTTTGCCTGGAACACAGAATATTAAATATGGTTTTCAGAGCTGAATATTTCAGGAGAGAAACATCATCTTATTGTCAGGTTTACGCAGCATATTATACTCTATTTTTCTGTAACAGATACAGTGTCGCATTTTATCAATTAGACATAAAGTAAGAATGCCTAGCTTTTAATTTCATAGAATTCGTCATTCAAAATCACTCACTTCATAATTAATAAAAACAGGAATTTCTCATTCGAAACCATTTACTTTTTTAAATTGGTAACAAATGGTTAAAATGCTTTGAGGAAATTTTGTAAATTATTTAAAAATTAAAACACTTTGTGAATTCCCAAAAACAAAAGAAACTGATTTATTAAACTATTCAAAGTATTTTACAAATAGATATAGCCTGTTAATAATGGCAGAATTTTAAGAGAAAATAATCATATTTATATTATGCAAATGGGAAACACTAAACGTACTTGTAATTACATTTTTCGAACTTGCCATAGAAAAACTTGTGTTCATTCGTCATATTCATTTTATCATAAAAACAATTTAAGTAACATAATACAGGTAAAGAGGTCTACCGCTTCATTAAAAATTCCAAATATTAAATAAGAACTGACATTTGAACTTTGGATTTATTATTTTTTATTAAACTATGATAAGGACTATTATGATAAGGACTTAATATCTTAAACTTAATATCTTATATAAAATTTTCCATGTAACTCATATTCCATTCTTGTGTAGAATGTCCCATCCATGTTTATGAATTTTAATTTTGTTTTCAAGAACGATAAATAAGCTCTTAAAAATACTACGCTTCTTTTAAAGAACAAATAACATTCGATACTCTTGTTATGATAAATAACATAGCGTGATTTTCATGATTCCCTTTCTTAGTTAATCGCTGACATTTCTTAGAACGATGGCATTCTTTATTTACTTGTGCAAATTTATATCTCTGTTACTTCTCAAGATTCATATGCATACTGTATTTTCATTTTCGGGCAGACTATATAAATAGTTTTCTGACAGTGTAATCAATTTCTTCTCAAAGACTCTCAGCTTCAATAAATAAAAATATGTTGCGGTCTGCTATTTGAAATATATTTCGAATGTTAGTGAAAAGGTAATATTATATTTCAAGCATATACTTCGAAGATTACTATTATGAAACTTCGAAAACCAGTTTTAAACAAAAATTTAGTTTTTATACTTAGTTAAATTAACATAGATACAGTTTTAAAGTAACTAACAAGATTTACAGAAATTTTGAATTTCTTTTCTTTTTCTTTTGAAATAAACATTTCCTGATGAGGGGTTTCACTTATTTGTTTCAATGTTCTAGCTTTGAACCCCAAAAACACTAACAAACGAATAATCGCTTAAGTGTGTGAACAGAGACGTAAGACTTAACGAAAGGTTAACTACCCTTTATTTCTCAAAATAAATACAATCAACTCCTAACTCGGAGTACACAGCAAAGCCTCCACTTGGGCTTGAACTTAAGTGAATAGGAAATGAAACTTAACTACGCTTAACTAAAATTAACTGAGGAGATAGCCGAAGCTATCAGGATTAGAGTAGTTGCCCCCTAAATATTATTTAAATCGGCGAAACCAAGCAAGGGCCTAGAATATGGCCGAACGTAGTAATATCTAAGAAAGACGTAGCCAAAAGGCAAACGCGCGCTAGTCAGGAAGTCAGACTTTCTCTCTCGAAGTCGCTGAAACATCGACTTAAATAGTACTCTTACTCATTTGCATTCACTGCGTTTCTGAAATTACATTCTGGCAGGAAATTGTAAGCTGAAATTAGATTTGATAGGAAAGAAGCAAGAACTTAAAATAACTGTTCAGAAAATTTGGATAAACCTTACACTGGACTAACGAATGTATTATGTATTTAAAGGGACGCAGCGAACATTGAATTAGAACCAGGAAAAAGATTAGCCAATAGGTGTTTCTAAGGCAGTGCGAAAATAAAAAAGCATTCATTCCGAAGATAATCTTGCTGCTAATACACAGATAAGTTCGTAAGAAAGTCAATAAGTATACCGGTTTTGAATCTAGTCCGTTTGTTTTTAACACACAGTCATTGAGTTATTCATATTGCATTCTATTCATTAGTTCTCAACTCCGGAGGTTGCAATGGCTTTCTCAGTTTCGGTTCTTGGCTGAGGATTAGAAAAAGATAAAAATTTCAGCTTGGCTAATTTATTTCAGAACTTTAACTCTAGCTATCGAAACCCTAGCATTCATCAGTGGTCAAGTAAAAAAGACCACTGGACAATGGTAGTTTAACCGTTGTTCGAACCCGGAAAATAGACTAGTTTCATGCGTATTTTCGTAAATTTTCCCCATGTGTAATGTAAATAATCAGTTATGCTCTATGTAAAGTCTTCCACAAAGGCATTCCTCCTCTTATTCAAATAGTCCTAGTATGTTTTCTCAAACTCAAATAAGCAAACAAACAATATAAAATTATAGGCGATAAATAGCAAATTATTTAAACGTTCAACGAATCTGGTAGGTAAATTATGGTTGAATTAATAGTAATATAAAACGTTTGATTTGATTTCATGATTTAGTAAAATCTACGTCAATCATCAAAGTTGTGTTTTCTCACAATCGGATTTTCTTGATGTTTCATTCTTCTCTATTTTACCCGATATAATGAGATATTCCGTTTCAAAAATCTACACAAAACTTAACGAAGTGTCTATATTTACGCTTATTTATGAGCAATATATGATATATAAAAAGTTATAAAAAATTGTATCTGGTACCACTTCTAAAATGTTTGATTAAAAATGTTTAAAGTAACAAATCATTTTCATACGCTCTTTTTCTTAGCCTTTTAGGTTATATCCAACTATATCCATTAAGAACAAGGTTTGTGAAAAACTTGCCCAAATGTTCAAAGTATTTTATAGAAGTTTAAAGCTGTACAGTGTTTTTAACTATAGCTCGAGTGCTTAATTACATTTTTCAATCCTAAAAATGTACCATCGAGAAAAAAGGGTCATAGAAATTTCATTTTCATATTATAGATAAACAGAAACTTGAAAATAATCAAAAGTTGGAAACAGAATACTGTAATCATCTCGGTTTTCTCAGCATGGAAATGAGATCACTATCCGCCGATACATACACGGAAACAGGCCTTGACATAATAGTGATGTCATAAATAACAATATACACCATGGTTTGAGGAGGGTAAGTACTTGAGCATGTAAATTATTAAGACTGACAATTTGATTTTTCTTTTTCTTTTTACAATAGTCGCCCAACAATGTCGCACATCTATTTGATGGGCAATAAGTTCGGAGATGTGAAACCCAGGGTAGGTATGTCAGGTTTGTGCAGACTGTTTACAATACCACAGCCATTATGGGGCCTAGTTTTCTCCGGATGAAAAATGGCTCCATGTATATCTTGCAGTAATATGGTTATGGAATCTACTGTTCAGTCAAATCAGTATAATATTTATTTATTATTGCATTGGGAAAGAAGAATGAAGGGAATTCGGATGTATGTGTTATTCCTCCCAATATCATTACTTCAACAACACGGCCTACACGATAAACTTTCCTGAATACTTGCATCGGTTATGAGGTTTTCCAGACCAATCTTTGCTAGGAGACAAAACCAAACTTTATAGAAACATAAACGAAAACCATTGTAAATATAGCTGAGATGAGCAAGAAAGAGACTTATACAGAAAAGGCGGTAAACCATTAAAAGAGGGTTATATCCCTCTCGCACAGTAGAAAAGGCGGTAAACCATTAAAAGAGGGTTATATCCCTCTCGCACAGTAGAAAAGGCGGTAAACCATTAAAAGAGGGTTATATCCCTCTCGCACAGTAGAAAAGGCGAGAAAAGCATTTAGCTCGAGTGTAGCCAAAAGATAAAAAAAAATTGAATTTAGAATTGCATTGGAATAAATGAAATTACATTAGAATAAACGCAATTGCATTAGAATAAATGAAAACTAACTTAGTTCCAAATATTGATGCAACAAAAATAGAAGTCGATTTTAAGCAAGTAAAGAAAATGAAAAAGTGAGGATACTAATAGAACTGGCCAGAAAGGATTAAATAACACAAAAAAAAAAGGCTTAAAGATACAGCTGATGTTAAAACACCCACAAAAATTAATCCCAAAGTTATGATATACAATGTAAACGAAAAACTTACAAAAGAAAATCTTATAAATACTATAACGGATACAAAACAGTGTATAAAGCTGCAGGATTAGATGCAAAATTCTGCATGAAGTGAAAATATGGTGACGACTGGGTGCTGGCAGTAGATACCATTTCTTTAAAGCTTATGATTAAGAATCAACATGTGAATCTCAAATCGTTAAGGAGTATGGTACGGGGGCCTTAATAATAATGGTTAAAGAATACGGTAGGAGTGAGTTCTTTACAGTGTTTTAATGACAGAGATACTAAAAAGTAGATCAATGCCGAACAAAGATACTCCAGATGCTGAGACATAGGACATATCAGTGTAGATTGTCCAGCTGTGGAATTATGTTGTGTCAGTTGCAAACAAACTAATCGAATGTATGAATTGGATCTTGTTATGTAACTGGTCACGTGCAATAATATTTTATATCTTGTTTCACATTTTTATTTTAATTTAATATTTTTAAAACAATGTTGTTGAAAATGAGATGACAACTGTTAAGATTTTTTTTCTTTCTCTTTTTTGAGCTGATGATATTCAAACGATATCCCTTTTTCTTTAGCTGAATGTGAAAGGAAGTACAATTCTTCCTGTGTAAATAAATCGCTGCGCTGATATTGAGAAAATTCTTGTTCTTTTCAAGAAGAAGCACATTAATATTTACAGACAAGTGAATTATTTGCAAATAAGCAAAATACGTTGATATATTACAGATCGCTAAGCGATTCGTAATGGTATCCGAAACAATTATGTTAATTTTTCTTTTACGTATCGTAACAGACCTCACTACTACTCACGATGCTAAAGCTAAATCGTGTAATTTTCGAAAAAGAGAATTAAAATTATAGAAAAAAAAATAAACTATGGATAAATTCTGTATTATTCAATTAAATATACAACACTGTAAAGGAAGGGTAAGAGAACATATGGAGTCTTGTACATCTTTTATTTGTTTTCCTTCCTTACTCCGTTATTGTAGTCTTTTAAATGTTTTAACAAGGGACCAGTGGGTCCCTTTGATGAGGTTAAGTAATTTTTCTGTCGAGCTCAGTTAGTCTGTATGCCGTCAACCTTAGTGCATACGGACTAGAAGATGCATAAAGCAAGTCACATTTTCCATAACTTCTGCACGGGGTTCAAAATTATCTCCCGGCGGCGTTTCTCAGTGAACGGGCCTGGAATTAAAAGAGAGAGATATAAACAGATTTATCGACGAATCTTTGGAAAAGCAGAGCATCAGTTACAATGTAGTTGTTTAAAAGTCGCAAGTAAATACAATGTAATTGATTAATTAGTGAACTATAGCGTTATTGCTAGTATATGTGAAGTATATGTGACACATTTACAGTGAAACTGGAATTACTTCACAAAGGAATCATTATATTTTAATTACAGTGTAACAGTAGTAACCCGGGGTAACCGGTAGGAGGAAGTGATATCACAGAAAAGAGGCGTGAGCCCTGCCATTTTGGATCATGTGACAACCGGAAGTAATGTGGACCTATTTGAATGAATTATCCACGATAGTGCCTGTTTTTTGTGGCAACGGCAATATATGTGGAAATCAGAACCGTCAGCGGGGTGACGTCATCTGCCGCCAGCCCAACGCAGCGCAGAGAAGCGGAGACAACACCAGAAGTAGACGAGTACTAGGCGTGGTATGGAACAGACGAGTTCCATCGAGGCTTAGGTTCCGGGTCCAAGCGGACGATGCTTGTCTATAGCTAGTCATGGATGAGAATGGACGTATTCTCTCAAGGCATGAGCTTACTTGTCTGTAGGACTGATGGTGTGCGAGAATTACTAGTATTACGCGAAATGTTATGGATCTACAAATCTTTGTGGGGTTACCGTTACCTTTAGTTATGTCAATTTATCATGTTATATTACCACCCCATCTTTTATAATCTTTCATTCATATTAATAACTTCATAATAAATTTATTTTATACTTATCTCGTGCTTTGAATCGTATAACCCTAGATATATTTTAGGTTTTTACATTTTTTGGTAACGGCAATAGTTTTCTAAAGTTTTTATTTTTGTAGCAGCGAAGATTTTCTTTCGGTTTCGTGGCAGCGACCTCTTGAACCACGTGTTTGCAATGACATCAATTTTAGTTAATTTTTGTTTAGAACATTAAATTACTTAATATTTGTTATTAATTATTTTTAATACCCATTATTTTGTATTATTTAATATGCCATTATTTATAATTGATTCTGTTATTTCTTGTAAAAAAACATTACATTTTTCCTAAATAAATATTATGCAATTTCACGAGTTTTAAAATAACCCCACAGCTAGGATTCGTACCTGCCATCTCTCGCGTGAGAGACACGTTTGATACGCCACGCTTTTGTTGAATCTTTATAACATAAATTATGGTTCACACATTATCTTTTTATTCAAATGATTCTCTAAACTATGTCTAGCAAATGTGTTTTACTTTTTATTTTCTATTTACAGACTTTCCCTTAGATGTAACAAATATCCTGCTTCTAAAACAAAATAATGCCCAAAAATAAATGCAGACATAGACAAATTTCTTTGTTATAAGATCTACTGACACTGAACAAATCTTAAAAGGAGTTATAAAGTTTCACGGCAAAAAGTCCACTTAAACTCTATACAGTTGATTTCAAATATGTACCAAAAGTACTTCATTTCTTAATACTTTACTCTACAGACATTCATACAAATACATTCAGAACACTCCTTTTTATTCAGGAGATACGGTAATTATATTTCTAATGCAGTATGTGCTAACTCTTTGAAACATTTTACAAAAATCTCTTTGATGTTCTTGTGCACATCCTACCTTTAATCACTGAACATAGGCTAAATCGAGATTTTCTTCAACATGAAAAGATCATTCGGATTCTTAAAATGATTCCAACATTTACTGCCAGAGTTTCATAAATACTACTATATTCGAACTTGTCACAGCTTTAGTGTCTTAATAAGGTACAGGAGATCGAATTATTTTAACTACAGAGAGGAATTCCAAACTGTAACGTATTATTTTAAATTCGAATTATCGCCAGATTTGCGAAGGAGAACTCAAAGAGAAGTCTATATTATACAAGGTATTAAATGTTCAGCTAGGAACTGAAAGCTTGTTCTCTTTTTTCAAGCTCGCAATATTATTTTTCAAACAGTGTTAACATTACTGTTTATAAGTCCCAAAGCTTTTTAAAATGGCATTTTTAAAGTTAAGCTGGACGTGATTTAATTTAATGCTGAACTCTTACGGCTTTTTGAGAATGACATTTAATTTATCATAACTATCAAATAAAGTCTTGCATAAGAGAAAATATCAAAATGAATTCCGAATAATTGTGCAAGATTCGAGACCCGGCGTAAGCATTGCACATTTTTAATGTCTCCTGCATCAAAGTAAACGTAATAACTCTTCAGTGACGTCTAAACCAAAAGGTGATGGATGATGATTCTTCACCTCAAGGATTTGGCGACTGGGGCTCTTTAAAATGGGAAGTACATAAGGTATTTTCTATCTCCTTCCGGCACGTCATCGTTGTGTAACGGTTAGCAAACTTGGCGCGTATTCGATAGCTCCAGGTTCGAGTCCCGGCGAGGGCATTGCCCATTTTTCATGTCTCCTGCTTAAAAAATCCTAATGACTCTGCAATTTGACATTTAATTTCTCGTGGATAGCAAATGAAATTATGCACGAATATCATGCATAACAGGTAATATTGACATAGCTCCATATAATGATAAAAAATAGTAGGTAACTTAAACAAACTTTTAACACATTTTAGTACGACTTGATTTAGAAAAGGTCACATTTTCAAGGAGACATTATCTTAATTAAAAGCTTGAGTTAAACAATTAATCGAACACATACTATGATGTTTATTTATCATCAGCATCCAACATAATATGTACATGCAATAAATTTTATAAAGTATGAAATACATTTTTATGTTTTAACTTTCTGTTTTCTTAATTAGAAGAAATGCAGTAGCTTGGAATCACTTGGTGCCAGTATTCCTCATTTCCCTATGCGTTAATCAAAATACACACGTACTTTAAAATCAGCTAAAAAAATTCAAATGTAGGCATTCAAACAGAAATACATCGCAAATTAGAGAACAGATAGGAATAAAACGAATATAATTGATAAATACCTCAAAACATATAATGACTAAGAAGAAAATTCATTTCTGGAGAACATTCTAGAACAAATTCGCTCTACTCTGTGTATGGATTTCATTCTTCGCTTTTGATTAAACAAACATTCAAAGAAATTACTATATATAAGTAGGGATTTCATTCGCACCAGTTTGTAATATAAATCATTAGAACAATATCAGATGATATATATCAGATATATCAGATGATGCCTTATACAACATCCATAAAAAAACTTCTTCCCAAGTCAAACGGTGATAGTGAACTATAAATTGGAATAAGAAAATGTCAGATTTACAACAAAAGTAAGCATCTGGGTTCGTAAATATGAATAAGGAATGAAAATTTTTTCCTGCATGTGTTCCGAATTAGACAAGTTTTAACCACTTTCAAGACCTGTGCATGAACTGCGCAGTGAAGTATTTTGAATTTATTTTTTTGTCTAAAACACATTATTTGTTCTTAAGTCTTCCGTTTTCACAATTGGGTTCTACATTTAGCCACAATTGATAAATCAGAGTGCTCGGAAGTGATTTCCTTTCCTAAAGATCCAGGTTCAGAAATATTACCGCTCAAAAACGTAAAGGTTGTGAATGACAACGGAGTATACTGTAACCAAGCCAACGGGATAAATAACTTTTTTCGTACCATGTTATGAATTCCCAGATAGGCAGCAAAATTATAATGCACTTCATTTTCCATTACATTAAGAAAATATATCGCGTTAATTTACCGTTTTGCGCAAAGATGTATCCATATGTATTTACTCCATTTTAGCATATGTTTTCCTTTACAGTACTGCAAAAAAGATAAGATAGCATTTTAGAAAAAATGCGCAAGTTTTAACTCAAACCTTATTTCTCCAGTACCTTTTAAATCACAAGTTAAAAATATAGTTGTCTAACAGCCGCTGATCTTAATTTTTATTCCATGTCATGCAAATATCTGAGGGAAGACATGTTTCGTTTTAGCTGGAGATGTTAAATAATATTTTGGCATGAAGTTGAACTTTTTATTGCGTTTTCAATCAAACCTGATCGAATTCAGAGTTAATTACTAATTTGAGCTTCTATATTAAACAAACACATTCAGAAATTATAGTGAAAGTATTTCATCCAGGTATATTTTTCTACTTTTCAAATCGTTTTTCATTTCCAATGAAATTTGATTCATTGACAAATAGTTAAATTTTTGCTTCTGAGCGCGTTCCGTATCTCATGTATCTTCAATATAATGTCTTAAGAAAATTACAACAAGGTAAGTGAATATTTACTGAAATATTATACGTTTGATTTCGGGAACGTTACCCGAGTATCTTAATTTTTAATCCCTTAATGTTGCTTTCCCTGCATCACAAGTTAAAGTTTTGACCATAAATATCAATATTTTCAGTTTTGACGCAATTTATTTGTGAATATCTGGAGTTATTAAAATATTTTTAAATATATTTCTAATTTGTTTATGTTGATATCTATGATAGTTTTCTTGACTGTTAGAGAAAATAAGTATTTAATTTATTTATTCACGCGAATGAAACTGGTGTTTTCTCAAAAGGTTGTTATTCGGAGAATTAGACAATTACGACAACATGACGAATTTGTTGGTTTGTACAATCACTTCTCGTTTGGATTCATTAAAAATTACGACCATACAAATTTGAAAAAAAATTTTGGTTTTTCAGTACGTTTGATATTTGTTTGTTTTTTTACATCCTTATATGAAGTATAGAAGGAAACAAACCGTTTTGACTGCTATCAGATGCAATTTAACGATATTTTTGCGTAACATCTTTACGTAAGGACAGAATAAAGGACTCTTTTTCTCCAAACGAATTATAAAACTGATTTCAAATGGATTCAGAAGAGATTTTTTCGTGGTGTCTGTACGTACATAGGTATGTACATACGTGTATGCATACGTACGTGCGTACGTATATATGTACGTATCTAGCATAACTCAAAAACGAGTAGCCTTAGAACGTTGATATTTTGCATATAGGACTGCTATAGCATGTAGTTGTGCACCTCAGTTTTTGTGGCAATTGGCAGCACCAAAAGTATGTAATATATATATACCCTATCTGTTACTCGGCTTCGTAAGCTTAGTTTTTTTTCATATATGTTGGTAAATTGCGCGTTTTTTCGTTTAAAAATAATTGAATTATCAGTCCTATTTGTTTACATTTGTAACTTAGCAGAATAGCAGATTTGCTGCCAATCTAGAGAAACTGAACCTCGCAACAACAAAGATAACGACTTCTTTTATTATTGCGAATTAAATCATGCTTAATCCAATCTGGAATTATCATTTAAGTTATTAAATTATTCCATATATTTACTCAGCATAGCATCCACAACCAGTTAAGTCAGTTTCTACGGCTTCTGCGTCTTTTTGCAGGGTGAGAACAAAAGTAAGCTTTCAGTTTTGTGTACCGAAAAATCTGTCTTCTTGCCCGCTGGCCGAATTCCTTGTTTTTGGTAGAAACTATAATTTTTAACAGTAAAAATTGTTCTTTAAATTGTTTTAAATGTATTCATGTTTTATATTTTTCTATATTTTTCAATTTTTAATAAAGTTATTTTGAGGTTTCATGTGTTTTTACCTTGTCGCGAATTGGCAAGTGCATTGATTGAATGAGAAATATATCTCTAATTAAATTCAAGGAAATAAGTGTAAACGAAATGCAGCAAAAAATGCGTATAATTTAATATTCCGTACAAGGAAGTCATGTGGTGTACACATCAGATTTTGTTTTTCATTTAAGTAAAATATATCAACTTTTTGGTACTTATTTTGGGATGTATTTCATAACGATACCTATGTTTCATAAGTAAGATCTAAACCGAATATTCTCTTTCTGTATGTATTGAAAGAAGCAATGCTATCCGCAGTACAAATGAGTATACGAAAACACAAAATGCTCCAACTCCTTTCGAATGTTTATTTCGTTCAATGTAAAATTGCAGTAGTCAAACGGGTGTTGTATATACCAAATTCAATGTGGTGCCGTTAAAATTGTAAAAAAAGTCTTTCATCGGTGCAACTTTGTGCTATGAAAGGTAGTCAATACATGGTAATATATTTTCCTTCCAGTGCTGAAAAGCCCGTATTGATACATTTCAATAAAAACATTTTCGCATAAAGAGCTCCCGGGCCCATTTCACGATATGATGCCTGTATTTTACGAGTGGGTTCACGGCGAAAAACCTTTCGGTATTGGGTTTCTTCCTGACGTCATTTCTTCATATAGTTTTTTCTTTCCTTTTCTTTTTTTAAGAAATATAACGACGTAGATAAGGTTCCATGCGACGTTATCCCACTACGAAATTTTATTTATTCATTTTTTTCTTTCAAAGCTCTAAAAATGGAGTATGAATTTTGAGCAAAAATTTGAAGCTGGTGGGCGACAAAATAAATAAAATGCTTGAGATTTCGTTTCGAATGGCGGACAGTCTCGACAGAGATATAAAATCAGGAAAGGTTTTCCAAATAAATTTATTTTCATTCTGGCTTTTCTGAAAAATATTATTATATCCTGTACTTTTACATAGTGCATTATCTTTAATATAGCCTAAACAAATATTTACCAAGCTGGCACTGATTTGCTATCAGCACTTTTTATAAGAAATTAATCATATAAACTTATATGCAGATTTGTTACGAAAATAAATAAATATGTAAATTTTGAATATCTGTCTACGCAATCCAATAGGGCGCTGTTTCGGGTAACGCTTTAAAATTACAGTTTGTGTATAGTTATTCTGCAACTACAGTAGTCTAAAGTAAATACTGTTAAGTTCGGCATATTGTGTTCTCATTGTCCACGATTATTTTGATAACATTAAGCGAATGACAGCATAAAGAATGGAATTCCTTCAGTACTTTAAACGAATAAAGAACTGGATGTTTTCGTCAGGAAAATCAGATTTTCCTTCGCAGCTGTTTTTTCAATTTATTGATTTGTTCCAGTTGATTCTGATACTGTAATGATTAGGGATAAATGTTAATTTTATGAAAGAACCAGATGTTACTTTGTCATTGGCTCTTAGGGTGAAATCGAGAATTATAAATGTTGTTGCAAGCAGAAAGGCACGCAATTTCTTAAACCACGATGTGTGTGTGTGTGTGTGTGTGTGTGTGTGTGTGTTTGGGGGGGAGCTTCGTCCTCTTACCTCTCGATGGAAAACGCTAGAAATATGGCAGTGCCTTGAGTAGCAGTTTCCGTTTTCTTGAAAGAAAAGCTCAAATTAATTTCGCTTAAAAAGTAGACATTTCAAACTGTCTTTCGAGTTTTCTCTTGAACAGTTTTGTTCGACGGCTGAACTTTTTACCTTTTTCTTCATTTGCAAAAGCAAGACGATACTGGGTGCTAAGAAATGATTTAAAATATTTAAAATATGACATCTGATTTATTTATAATTCTCTGTACTATTAAAATGAAAGGAATTACAGGCGCCGTCTGTATACACGTTGTCTTATAGGGCATGTTAGTGGTTGCATCCGCAGCCAGACTCAACATGAACTGAAATCGTGTAACCATTATATATTTAGAACTATTTTAAATGAATAATTAACTGAAGAAAACATAAACAATTGATTTTCTTTTATTCTGTTAATTGTGTTATATCTCATGCGAATGCTCCTTTTAAATGAATATGTAATCCATAGTCAGACAGCCTCTCAGAAATGAAGAGTTTTATGGATTTTCGTGGAGTATACTTATCATTTGTTAATGTATTTATAAGCGTACTGAATTTAATACTAGAAAATAAATCTAGGCTTATAAATCTTTTATATGTGTTAATTATGTTTATTAAAATATTCTGTGGCCTTTTAAGTCACTTCATGGGTTATTCCTTTCAGAAACCAGGGGTTCTTCGAAATACCGAAGCTGAAAAAATTCCTTTACTAAAATCAGGTTGTTCCGGATGGCTTCCTATTCCTCATAATTTATTGAATTTTGAGTATTACAGTTTCCTTATATTAAATTCTATTTGCTCTGAACTTGAGCTTGTATCTTCGTCCACTGGGAATAAATGTATTGGGTTTAAGTTTTTTATGGAGTCTTGCTGAGCGAAGTGTTTAATTCCGTGACTATCGCTTACTGATATAGTATAAGTTAAGTGATCTGTAGTTTGGATCCTGTATATCGATATTTTCCCCAGGTTTGCATTTTTAGACAATTATGTTGTATGGAATTTTCTTAAGGTACAGAGACAGCAAATAAAAACTAAGCTCACTGAGCCGAGTAACAGAGTGGATATACAGGGTGCTTATAAAGTCCCGGACTCATTTTGATGTTTAATAACTCATAAAATAATGAAGATATAAACAAACTTATGACATTTATTGATGGAATAACATATATATTTTCCTTTTCAGGTTTGAATATCTTTACTTTGTAAATATCGTCTGCGCGTGTTTTTGATTTCAGATAATTTCATTTTCCAGTCTAAATACCTGTACTTTTCTAAATATCGTCTGCTTATTAATTGCATTTTTCTCTCTTTTGTTTTTGTCAACTATTGCCTATTATTATAGGTCTAGGAGGATGGCCTTTGCAACAGATATGCTTAGGAGGATAGAAGATGAGGCTGAACTGCGCATAGTGTTCTCCGACAAAGCATCCTTTCATCTTTCTGGCATTGTTAATCGCCATAATGTGCGCATATGGGGATTTGAAAACCATCATGAATACCGTGAGGCACAAAGAGATTCCCCAAAGGTTAATGTGTGGTGTGGACTAATGCACGACGGAGTCATTGGGCCTTTCTTTTTTACAGAAAAGACGGTCTCATCAGTCGTATACTTAGACATGTTGGAAAATTTCGTATTTCCACAACTAGAAGAGCTTCAGCCATATGTCATTTTGCAACAAGATGGTGTACCACCTCATTGGGGTACGTACCATCGTTCGTAGTTCTTTGAATGACCATTTTACAGGAAGATGGATCGCGCGAAGTGGTACAATTCCTTGGCCACCTAGATCACCTGATATAACGCCGCTGGACTTTTTCCTTTGGGGATTTGTAAAGGACAACCTTTACAGGAGGACAGTGTCGAACATTGATGACCTAAAAGCCAGAATGACAACCGCGATAGCCTCTGTGGATGCCGACATGCTTGCCGGTACCTGGCGTGAAATTGAATATCGACTTGATATTCTCCGTGCGACGAAGGAGGCACACGTGGAAGTTCATTGAGAAGGGTCATGAAATTTTTTGAGTCTATCTAATCTTTACGTTATTAATTTTAATCTATCTTTATTATTTTATGAGTTATTAAACATTAAAATGGGTCCGGGACTTTATAAACACCCTGTATATATGCATAAATTTATATGCTTTTGTTCAGCCGATAGCAAACAAAATAGGAGGTGTACATTTACATGTTATAGCAGTCCTATTTAAAAAATTTCAACGTTCCCAGGCTACTCGTTTTTGAGTTATGCGAGGTACATACATACATACGTGCGTACGTACTCACAGACGCCATGAAAAAATGTCTTCAGAATCCATTTTAAATCAGTTTTATAATTTTGGGGGGGGAAAACGAGTCCTTTATTCTGTTCTTACGTAAAAATGTCACTCAAAAACATCGTTAAACCGCATTCTATTGTCGTCAAAATAGATATTTTCTTTGAAATATGATACCCGAAATTTTCGCGATTGCAATACTTCCTTTTTACTTCGTACAAGTAAAAGTGAAAAATGGAGTTTAATATTCTGTGCTATCATCCAAAATGTCTGATCTCTTATTAGAAGTTAAGCGAATTATCGTTAAGTCTAAAATAACAACTGAAATTTAGGAAGTGTGTAAAAGACCCTTTACTGAAACTAAATAAGAACAGAAGGCATAAATAAGAACAGTCGCAGTTGTATATAAAAGTTTAATTTTATTAAAATAGTATCTGAAGGCTAGACAATCAATTTAACGCGAAGCTGGCTGGATGCTAACCGACATGGAATTCAATTATCTACAATTATAATGCAGGGACGAAGAACCTGCATTATAATTGATAAGATAGCAAGCTAGTAACGTGGCCTCGGGAAGCAAAGCACGATCTGTCTTACAATCTAGAAACCAAACCTTAAATACAGGCGAACTAAATTTGCATTCTGGCTAGAAAACGAAAAGGGAGAAGTGACAGTACAGATCCAAAACTTAAAATAACTTGTTAATTACCATGAAGGAATCTCACAGGCGGAAGTTAAAATTTCTGAATAGTTATGAAATAGATGTGATTTGAAACGCAAATCAGTAACCTGAATAATTATGTTATGTACTTTGATTGATAGAATTTGACTTGATAGAATAACTAAAATTCATTCGTAGCTGTTATACATAGCATTTACTAAAAACCTACGGGAAAAAAACGTAATCTTTTTTTGGATCACATTATTAAGAAAAAGATATATTTTAGGACAAGAAAATAGTTTTAGTTCTTAAAAGGGGTTTAAACGAGGGCGTATAGTAAAAACATTTATATAAATAATCATATAAGAGCAATTATAAAAGATGTATATAACAATTAAGACAACTTAATACAAGTAGTACATTCATGTGAGAGAGCCCGTTAGACGGAAAATTACGTAAATAAATCTTTTGTAAGTAAACATATTCTATTACGACTATGTAACATATAATATATTGTTACTATAAACCTTAAGTATCAACTGCTAAGTAAATAAATATTAAACGTAAATTGTTTTTATCTAATCAAACAAGTGTATAATATAAAAATGGCACGAAATACACGCAATATAAATGATTATTTATAAATTTTATATTTTATCCGCATTAAGAAAACACACACTTCTTATTATTTTTAAAAATATACTCATTTATATTTTCTTTTCCATATGAAAAGAGATTAATTTAATGTCCAGATTATTAAAATAGTGCAAAATTCGAAACAGCGACATGTTCATATAATCTTCTAATTCGTAATCAGCTAAAAATCAGTTCTCTTCGAAAGCTATTCTGTTAATCAGACTCACAATTATCCAAAACAGTTCAATTAACTTAATTAGATGCCAATGATGGAATCTCGTTGTTGTAACACGCATATAAACGCAGCCGGGTGGCAAGTCGAGAATCGGAACGGTTGTTAGGGGTCTATGTTAATTGCTTCAATCAGAATTAATTTATTTGTAGAAGGAGAGAGCAAATGAATATGATGTTTGTTGTACCTACAACAATTAAGTTGACCGGCGTGACCAGATTGATTACATCCAGAGCTTAAGAAGCAGTTCTTAAAATAGATTTGTTGTTGATAATTTTAATAATTAAAATTTCTTGCAGTGGTTTATGTACAGTTTAATGAATCAATAAACATAAAAACAATATTTTTATTTTTATTTTAATTGCAAAAATATTATATTTTAATCTCACAATTCATATCCTCTTTCATTTATGAATCTTAATAATTTTCAAACTGTAAAATTAAATAGAGGAAGAAACCTAACTATTTTGATTGATCTCTAAGTACACCTTTTACATTTTTTAGATAAATTTGATATCTAAATTTCGATTTCGATGATACAGATTTAAAAAAAAATTCATTCTTACAGTCTATTTAAAATATATGCTCAATCGTCGTGATAATTTTTGTCTTGACAAAGAAATAGTTAATTTATGTACTATTCTTATTTATAAATGCATACTTCAAAATATTGCATGCCGCGATTCTTGTCAGAAAGATGGCATGCAGCACTGCTGTATCTTACAAGCTTACAGTATCAGGTATCATAGATAAAAGAAGTGGCTAGCGCATCACGCAGCTGCATCACAGGTCCAGGGTTCGTTCCCCGGGCTGGGCAAATTGACTTAGCCTTTCTCTTAAGTGGGTCGATAAAATGAATACCAAGTTCGCTTGGGGACTAAACAGCGGCGGTATGCGACAAGCTGACCACTTGTCCAGGGCACGTGCTGTTGCACTGCGGGGCCCAAAACGGTCAAGAAAGCCGAAAAAGGACACTGCAGGCCGTGGCCCACTAGGGTTGTTGCGCCAGTGAGTTTTTTATCATAGGAATATTTCTTTTACATGACACTACTTATTTTCAACTACGAGTAAAAGTTTTAGGACTTTCTTTTCGATTAACAATAATAACTATAGGATAAATAGCAGTAATAGTTCTATAACAATAGAATAAATAAAACATTAGAAGCTCAGTGGATTTAAGGACTATCTTAATTAAAAGAAATGCGTAACTCAAATTAGATTTAGTTTGCAAACCGAAGATAAAAATTCAGATGAATACACTGACTATCTGTAGTGAATTTCGTTAATTTAAACTTCATTAATTTAAAGCAAGAAAATCTTAGAACATAAGGAATATAAAAAATATATTTTTCTGATTTTGAAAAGTGAGAAAAATGTACTTATTCTTTCATTTTAATTTGATATTCTTACACTCTTTAACTTCTTTTACCAACAGAACCCGACTCAAATGCATATCTTATCTTCTATATGACTTATTCTAGAGATAACCCGTTTTTTACCACTTCTAGAAAGGAAACTGTCATGCACATACTCGGTAAGAAGAAGCTACCAACCAAGCCCTGATGGAAGAACAGTTAAGCCAACGGCCTGCTCGTGTGGGAGAACAAAAGAACTGTCTATCTGAAAGCGGAGAGAAAGCAAAATTTGGCTACGAGAAGAAGAAACATGCTTGATGCGAAAAGGACGGAGGCTCGTGTGAAACATTTTGAATTTTTTTTTTTTTTGGTATTGCAAGAGGGAAGTTTGATCTGTTATTATTAAGAAGTAAGAGGTGAAATGTAATAGTTGTGCGTTTTAATGTAATTGTGAAAAAAATACTTTGTGAAAAGATAATATATATACTTCAATAAAATATAGTTCATGTTATTGTTATGTATTACATATTTCAGTTGTGAATTAAAATGTCTTAATTGTAATGATTTAACTTAATTCTGCTATCAGACTTAAAGGTCATTAATTTGTTTTTATTTTGAAGTGAACTTAAGTTTCTTTGCCTTGTTGAAAAGTAATTGTTGTCATTTAATTTTTTTTCTTGACAGTTTTGGTTAACTCTGATTTTAAGTTGCTTCAGTAATTAATTTTTTCTTATTTTACTTTTGGTAGTTTGGTTAACTATTTAAATTTTTGTTTAGTTAATATTTTTCTTAACTTGTTTGCTTAATGTTTAATCTCTTGTTAAGTTAACCCTTAAGGTCAATTTTTTAAGCTCTTTTAAAGTTTTGTTTACACAAGTTGGTGTTTAAAGTTTTAATTAAGTTTTTAATGTGCCCCCTTTTCTGCTGAATTTGGGATCCATATTTTCTGACTATGGTGGTCGTTTTGGTGTTGTGGAAAACATAAAATTTTTCCTACATGATTATTATATTTTAATTGAAGTAATCTTTATTTTCTGACTATGGTGGTCGTATTTGGTGTTGTCAAAAACCTAAGAAATTTTTCTATGTGATTATCATATTTTAATTGAAGTACTTTTCTTCGCCCTTGTATTAATTAGTATTTAAAAATAACTAAGCCTTATTTCTTTCGAAAACTTTTTTACGTTGCCTTTTGGGAAATCAATATTTATGATCTTGTTTTCGACTTTCTTCACCCGCCAGACAGAGGTCTGGGAAGCCTCTGTCATCAAGTGGATACTTCTGCACCCTGCCGGAGAGGGTAATTACAACATTCATTACGCTACGCCAAGGTCGAGGGGACGGGGTGATTTGCTTATTTGCAGGCTTTTTATATGCTGGATTGGGACCCCGAGACGAGGCTAGCTCTGCTGCCAGGTTGATGACCTTGGAGGATCGGGGATTATTCGCCAATTTCAGGAATTCGAACTACCTTGCTTCACCTTCCTATGTGCATTTTTCCCCTGGGGTTGCCGGGCAATTGGCCTGTCTTGTACCATCTCGGATCGCCAAACGAGTGTTTGGCGAAAGGAAGAAAAAGGCTTGGAGCGATCTACGAGAGAGAGGAGAGACGGTGGCAGACGGCGAGAAGGAAAAGACTGAAGGTGTGACCAGACGAGTAAACTGTCGCTTTAGCTGTCTGCGTTATCATAGAACGATGTCTGAAGAAAATGGAGGAGAAAAACCACCTATGATGGGCGACGAAATGAGGACGAATCCCACATAAAAGGGGCGGAAGGCTCCGAAGCTACCTTTTCCTGTTCAGATTTCTAATTTTCATTCTTTTCCTTTTTAGCGAAAAATGTGGCTGCGCTGTGACGTGGCAGAAGTTCCATCACTTGTCTGATGTTAAGGGCAGCGTGTATCTTAAATGTTCTTTGATAAGTAATTGTCAAAATCGGTATGAAAAATTTTATTTTTACCCTTGTTAACACCACCACCCTCACCTATGTAAAATTTGTATTAAGTAAGTTTATCTCTTAATAAATCCTATATTTAATTTAACTGATCTTGTAATGTCTTCACTTTTTAATTTAGAACACTGTACCCAATAGTTATTTTAAGTGTACACAACGCAATATTTAATTACTCTGTTGGAGTATCTGGTAACTATTTACTGTTTATTTGAACACACAAGTTTTACAGTATATATGTTGTTTATCATGTATGTCACAAACTTTTACACCCATGCAGAATTCGTCGTATTCATGTGATTTAGAATTGTTATCCTAATTTTGACCTTCATTTGATATTGAATTTTAAAACTTAAACACTTAAGTTAGTAAAACTCCAACATTATTCTTAAACCTGCATAAGTGTGCCAATTTATTTTCTGCGAATAGAGTCGACCAATAACATTCATAAGTGGATGAAAACGAACCGGAAAAGATGAATTGGTCCAGGATCATGACAGAAACAATCATCTTAATGCATGTTTACAGATATGCGTCTATTATATGGATTAGAATATAACTCGAGAGCATTCAGATTTCTTTAATTAATTATTAATCTTAAACTATTATTATTTTTTTAATTATCTAACTTAATTATCAGGAATCCACGCATAAATACTACTAATAATCATCTTTTATTACAAAAGATGCAGCTTCAGGCTTTATTATGGTTTAAAAATGAAATCTTAAATAAGATAAACTTAAAAATGTAAATGCCTATCAAAAGTATGTAAATATGAGTCTGAATGTCAGTTTCAAAGTATTTCTTCTTCTTTACTGCATGCTTTCGTGATGTAGCTGGAAGCATGTCTGGCTGGCAGGTCCGGAGTTCCAATCCTGGTGACGGCATTGCCACTTCCCCCTTTCTCTTTTTCGAATTAAAATCCTAATGACTCTGCGCAGTTATCAATAGTTGTATTGTAATTAACTGTATATTTTCAAGCTGGATTACATTATTAACTGTTCTCTTCCTAACGCTTCACATGTCAGAATTTTAGTGGATTCTTCAATTTAAAAAAATGCTAAAGTGGATACTTAATCGAGGTGGAGGGCTGATACGATAATCAAAAATAGACTACCCCTATTGAAAGCAATTTCTTGTTAAAAGAAAATATCGGCTGTAGGCAACAGTTTCATGTTTGCATTAAAGATACGATACAGAAATGCGTGTATACAAGAACAGAATTAACCAAGAAAGGATGAGAAAATGACTGCTTAAAGTAGAAGTGATTAGAAACGGAAGTAGATTTGAGATTATTATAACATAGATTTAATTTAAGGAAAAGAGATTACTTTTATATTTTCCTTTTTCCCCAGAATTTTTTATTTTAATTATATAGCCATAAATTTTACTGGAAAGCATATGTCATCAGCTTATAAGTCATCACTTGTTGATGTTATTCAAAATAATATTTGTGAGGTATGAGCTAATTTATACTAACCTTTCTACCAGAGGAATTAAAATTATAAATCAGGAGTTGATTCTGTATACGATGCATGAAATTATTATACTATGTTAACAATAATTTCATACATTGTTTACAGAAACAACGCCCGATTTGTATTAAAATTACAATAACATTGTTAATGTTTTTGTTATCCAGGACATTTACTGTGCAAATGTTATAAAAAATTACGAAAAAGAACTAAACAATTATTAATAATCTGGAATTTAAGAAAGCAATCGGAGCAAATACGAAAAACATACCTACGGCAGAAATTTTTTGCTGCACATTAAATATCAAGATTAAAAGTCACAAAATTAATTATTTATTCAAACATTACGTTCCAAACTATATATTCGAATAACGTAACGAAACTAACAAAACAGGATTAAATTAAATATGTCTGCTTGTCATGTTTATTTGCCGAAATATCCGCCGGAAAAATATCTCAAGAAATTTACATAAACTCAAACAGAATGAGTCGACGTCACTTTGGCTATGATTAAAGCACTTAACTTCAGGTGGAAGCTAAAGCAAACAAAAAATGTGATTTTTTTTTTTTGTTTGGCACCGAATAACAAATTAAACGTCACGGAATGCAACAATTAAATGCTTCTGGAAGAAGCTTAATTATTGAATAGAATTACACCTCTTAATGAAATGCGGCGCTAGGAAAGGTACTTGGAGTGCTATTAGTAAATTTATTGTTGTTTTAAATTTTTTTAGCTTCATAATTAGAAAGAATGATACTTTGCTTTCTTCCACGCAAAAAGTCACAAAATAAACGACCTAAATGAAGATTTACATTTAATTTTCACCATTTGCAAGACTATAGCTGTTTTGCATTAATTTGCATTCTAACTTTCAAACAGACAGAGGTGACGCATATTATCACACAAATTAAAATGTGTTTTATATTTTTTAATATTAATGTTATATTTCATATACCATATTAATGTCAAGAATATAATTAAACGAAATATTAATCTCCTTTACTTTAAAACGATATAAAAGGAAACCTGCAAAGTTAAAATTAAATCTTCATATTCGAGTTTAACATAAAAGGTGTAAGAAATTAATTGTGAGAATTTTGCAATTTTACATCTAGTAATGTTCAATTGCTTGGTTTCACTACTCATTATTTGCAAAGATTGAGCTGTGTATGATAACATGCTGTTGCATATTGTTCTTGCGCCAATGTAATCGTATTTTCATATACGTATTATACTAGCCGCTACGCGGCCAGATTTCGCCTTGCTTTTAAATGTACCGGAAAAGTGCCTACAGGGAACACCAAACATTAAATTTAAAAGCCTGCGCAGTTTTACTGTGCAAAAGAACGTTATCAAACAAAAACAAATTTCAATAAAAATGTATTATATATTTAAAAAAATAATGGATTATGGGATATTGCTTACAATGAAATAAGCAATATCCCTTAATATAATTATTAATTATTCAAATAAATAAATTAACCAACTTCCCGTTGTAAAATCTTAAGAATTCAAATGGTATAAAAGAAGTTAAAAACTTTGTTTCCTAAAACAATCATGTAAAACATTTCAATATCTTAAAAACAGCAAAATAAGTAGTAAATAACATGAAAGAAACAGGAAAAAAAACAAAAAATTCTCAAAAGGAAAGTGCAATCTCTCTATATAAAGAAGAATATCTTTTTGTGTGCGTGTGTTTGTTCGCGATTAACTCAGTCACTACTATAGCTATCGTGACAAACTTTCTACCATTCATTTCTGGGTTCTGAAAAAGGTCGATGTCCACTTTTTTTCTAAAAGCAATTAGCTACAATCAGAGATATTAATTAAAAACTCTAAAAACGCAAATTTTTGCTCTCATTTTTCCGATTGGCAACAGTCTTGCACGCTGGAGATAAAAATCTGCTTTATTTGGAAAACTGTTGCCATTTCTCACTTTCAAATCATAGAGTTTCTTAATAAAAAATTTCTAATGAAGTAAAAATAACATTTCCTAACATTAACTAAATACATTATTCCCAATTCAAAAATTTGTGGAAAGCCATTTCGACTGTTCCCATCCTTGTATGACTTCAATCAGTCAAAATATTAGTTAAAAAATCTGAAAACACTAATTTTCGCCCTCATCTTTCCCAGTGGCAACAGCCTTGCGCGTTGGAGTGCTACTGCTTACTTTCAAATCGTAAAGTCTGTTGATGAAAATTTTGTAAATTTAAAAAAAATCTATACATATAAAGGAAAATGTCCGTTTGTGCATTTGTTTGTTGGCGTTATTGATTTCTGAATCAATTGTGATGTATTTATTCCATATTTAATTGACTAAAATTGAATATAGGTGAAATATTGAATGGAATTTGAGCTTTTACGACCATTTGATTAGAAAGTTACCATTAAAATCTGCGTGCCACTGTTGCTGATATAATGAGCGAGAATTAATTTGTTTTTCTATCGAAATTTTTTATGTGGGTTTCATATCGCATCAGACTGAAAAATGTATGACTATGAATCGTATCTTTGGCATCGTTATTAGAGAAGGATTTCAGCAGTATCGTTCTCTCTGTTGCTAGATACGTTATTCTCTCAATCTAACCTAACTGGCATTGGGTACTTCTGTTAGTTAACAATATTTTATCTGATATTTTTAAAAGAAAGCAGTTAACAGTCCAGTATACAAACCATAGCGAGAATGTCCTGGTTGACGTCCACGTTTTTCCAAAAACAAAATATTGCTAAAATCAGTGATATTAATCAAAATTCCTAAAACGCTAATTTTGGCCCTCATTTTTCCGAGTGGCAACAGTGTTGATATCAGCAACAGTGGCAACAGTGATATATCAGCACCAATGGCTACGTGCCATTTTTTGCCACATTTAATCGACAAAAATTGAATATAGGTGAAATATTGAATGGAGCTTGAGCTTTTACGACTATTTGATTAGAAACACGATGGCTACCTCCCATTATTGCTGGTATGTCTATTATATCTGATGCGATTTCATCAAAAAACATAAAATTAAAAAAAATCTCATCCGAAGTTTGAAAAATGGCTTCAAGGTGAACTGGCTCTTGTCTAGATGCACCTATGTACCAAATTTCGTAGCCATAGGTTTACAAGCTTACGTGCAGCACGAACGAAAGACGCATACACACAGAAAGACCGACTCTTCCTTTTACACTCATGGACAAAAAAATTAGCGCACCAAGAAGGAGTCATCAAAATCGAACTAAATTTTGCATAAGTGATGACTACTTTGATATATGTAAATGATAAGAAAATCAAAGAAAATGGATAATTTATTTCAGAGAAAAAGGCAAAAGAACGGAGGAGTTAATACTGCGTTGGACCCCCTCTAGCGCGAATGCACGATACGATACGATCGGGCATTGAGTCATACAAGTTCTGTATGATGTCTTGAGACATTTCGTTCCATGTTTGCTGTAACCTTGCCTCTGCTTCGTTCGAACTCGTGGGATGCCCAACTCGTCGTCCCAAATGATCCCGGATATGCTCGATTGGAAACAAATCTGGGGATCGGGCAGGCCCAGGAAGGGTAGTAACAGTGCGAAGACAGTCTTGTGACACCCTTGCCGTATGAGGAGGAGCATTGTCTTGTTGATAAATGACTCCTGGGAGCCGTTGCATGAGTGGCAACACATGTGGTTGCAGGATTTCATGAACATATCGCTGGGCTGTCAGGGTGCCACGGAACAATACTAGGGGTGACCGTGTATTATAAGCAATGGCAACCCATACCATCACACCAGCTGTGGGAGCGATGTGTCTTTGTACAGCAAAGACAGGATTGAGGCGTTCACCACGGGCTCTCCACACGCGAACACGATTGTCATCGCTGCCGAGATTGAATCTGGATTCGTCTCTAAAGACGACCTGGTTCCATTCCGCTGCAGTCCAGTTTCCTCGTGCTCGACACCACTCCAACGAAGGCGTCGATGGGTGGGCATCAAGGGCAACACACGTAATGGGCGCCGCGATGCCAAATGTCCTTCAGCTAGGCGCCTTCGTATGGTTCGACAAGACACAGGGGCCCCTAGTGAAGGTGCTACATGTGCCTGGATGGCAGCCGATGAAGCAGTTGGCTGTGCGCTGCATTTCTTACGATGTGACGGTCTTCTCGACGACTGGTCTGTCGAGGGCGTCCTGAGCCTTGTCTTCGTGTACATGACATCTCTCGGGTCCACTGGTCCCAACACCTCCTCATAACACAATCAGAGCGGCCTAATTGACGAGCTACTCGCCTAGCTGACCACCCAGCTTCCATCATCCCGACAATTCTCCCCCTCTCAAACTGCGACAACTGCTCACATTGTCTTCGAACACAGCGTAATGGCATGTCTACCTCAGCTCTTCCTCTGTATATGATTCAGCACACTCAAACAAGCTTTGGTTACCTGCTTTATACTCAACAGAGTACGACGTTCAACGCCCTCTACCGGCTATACGTAATGCGCAATCACGCTGCATTTCTAATCATTTTCATATCTCCCCGACATGTACCTTCACTGCAAGTTTCGTTAGGATCCCGCAATTATTTCTTGGTGCGCTAATTTTTTTGTCCATGAGTGTATTATATGTAGAGATTATATTACATGTATATTTTTTGCTATTTTAAAATATAAAACTCTTAATGTTTTATTCTCAATTTTTTTTTATTTTGGGACTTTCCGATCTTCTCTCGTGATTAGTATAAAATGCAAAAACTTTGTGATTTATTTACTTCATTTGTTTAACCATGAAAATTAATCTAAGTGTTTTATAGTAAATTTACGTGCATATGCAGAAATATAGTTCAAAATTATTATTCTGGACACGGCTCACATAAGATATGAGCCTGCTGCAATGTAATTTTAAAATGTTTACTCGTCCGTGGAGTTGAATTCCATAGAAAGAAATGCATTTACATTTTTTCGCGATTCCATTACACCTACCATAAAAGAGAGACTTCCATCCTCCTAGGCAACTAAAAAGGCGCGGCCAGAGTTCACAATATTGTTACGTTCTATATATTTATGGATTTAGAGTATGATGTCAACACCTGAGGAAGAATCAAAACGCAATTCATTCGTCAGTATTACACAGGACAGTTCTAAAGAAGCGTTACGGTCAATAAAACAACGATAAACGCGCTGAAGCAGCCAGCATTATCTCCTTCAAGCTCTCAAGCCATAACGCCAAAGACTCAGCCGATCCCTGTCGGAACTCAAGGCATTACTACTGAACTGAACATACTCCAGATACTCACTCACTCTCCTGCGCCGCATAGAGGCAGGGTATCTATAACTTTTGACTTGCCTTCGAGAACATTATCGGGAAAACCGGTAAGAATCTGTTCTAGAATTATGTCGCTCCGTCTCGCATATTTTGTCGCCAAATGGGCGATTTTCCGACAAATTTGGTAACTCTGCCTTTCCTTTCCACTTTTTGACAACACTAAACCCGCTTTGCAGGAAACTTCCAGAATCTTTGAAGTTCATCATTTTGGTAGCCCTGATCGGATTTCTCCATAAAAGTGCAAAACTTGTGTAACCTTGAAATTCTATGAAGTGAATATACTCTTACTTAAGTTTTGACTGCCTAGTATGCATTATTTTAAATCCTATTTTAAAGATGGTAATTTATATTTAGCTCGTTAAATTTTATGTTTGTAAAGTAAACTAGAGTGTATTTCTCTGTAATGATTTAGCATTAATCAAATATAGTTTCAATAATTTTACTTTTAAAATCAAGTCTATAAAGCTCATATGTTGGTAAATTGCGCATTTTTCGCTTTAAAAAGTGATTGAATTATGTTTTTCTTATCTTCCGGTTAAGATTTTTATGTCTTTAGTAAATCTGCATACAAGATTTGTAGAATTATCAACAATTTAAAAGTTGTTTAAGTGGGGCTAAGCCTAATAATTTTTCTCAGGGCGGACATATTTGTTTGCATTTGAAACTTAGAAGAATATTGGATTTGTCATTCTAGATAAACTAAGCTTTGCAACAGCAAAGATAACGCCTCCTTTTATTATTCCGAATTAAATCATGCTTAATCCATTCTGGTATTTATTCGAGGAAATAAGTGTTTAAGATTTACTCCGTTATTTTTAATATATATATTTTGAGTTTTTATGTGCTTTTGCCTTGTCGCGAAATGAGAATAATTAATTGAATGAGAAGTACTGAATCGTCTGTGAAAAACGCGTTTCCTTTTTTTTTTCCTTTGTTTAATTTCTTTTACACATCGTTTTAGATTTGTTATAGTATTTGAATAGAACATGTGGTAACGATTAAGTAATTCTCCAGCTGATATACATAATTTTTGTGCATTCTGATGAGTTATAAAATGAATGAGATGTAACGCTGTTACGTGAAGCTAGCGCAAGAGTGTCGCTGTGGTAAACAAATATAGTGAATTTTATAGAGGGCATTTATTCTATTGTGATTACGCGCTACCGATGGAGTAGATTTAATTCAATCCAATAAGTTTAAATGAAATGCAAAATTGCTTATAATTTAATATTCCGTACAAGGAAGTCATGTGGTGTAAATACCAGATTTTTTTACTTTTTGACATTACAAAAACTTAATTATTTTTACAGATTGATATTTTGTTTGCTGAAAATCTCTTTCAGAAACGACGTATATATTTCAAACTCTTAAGACACTAAAACTGAACTGAGCACAACTAAGAAAGTAGTGTCATTATAAATTATCGCAATTCTAAAATAATTAAAAATTTAATACTTTTATGAATTGAAATGTAGTAACATTATCTCTTTTCCAAATAGTTTGCAGGAATTATAACGTTAGAAAACCCATTCCTTTGATTTAATTTTCAGTGTTTCATCAACAAATAATATGAGTTTTGTGTTGAATATCTCTTATTATTAAATAAAATTAACACACAGATTCACTCACTTGAAATTTTGCTGTGTATTATTTAATTACCGCTGTAAACAATTATTTACTTCTTTATGTTTCAAACGGATTTGTACGAATTAATGAAAATTATTATCAAATACCTGGAAAGTAATAATTTCTGATGTTTCAAATTAACACTGCATTTTTTACTTAAGAAGGCCTGAAATGTAGGAGACTATATTGGTTCCTACAATTTAAAACCTTAGCAGCAATTGTCCGAGAATTGATATCTTTTTTAAATTTATTTTCATCGCTTAATGAAGGAAAAAACCTTGTCATATATGACAAAAAATTTTAGAGTTAGATGTTTGCATTACAGTTCCAAATTCGATGTATTTTTTTTCATTTAAGATTGAGACATATAATTTGATTAGTTTAAAAGATATTAAATTTAGTGAAGATAAATAAAAGCAATTTTGCTTTCACTACAGTCTATTGCTTGGAGTTAATCAATTTCTTAGAGTTTTATTTCGCTAAAAAGTTTAAGTCATCTGCCTTACTTTGATTTATTTTGCTCTCAAAGTTTCCTGGAACAGGTAAAAGTCTTTAAAGGTAAGTTAAGATTTTTTAAGTTAGCTCTTTTGTCATTTTTCTGATGTGCGTGATGCAACATAGTGGACTGAAGAAAGTGACAAACAAATAGTTATAAAGTCTTCATTTATTACAATAGTTATGTGGTATCTCTATTTCATTTAACAATATGTGTCAAAATGGCTCCCAAAGGAAGTGCCGTCTAATGTCTTAACTGATTGCTCATTTTCTGAATTTCCTTCTTTGTTCTGAGGTTGCCAATTAGTGTTTCTCCTCTCACTATGAGAAAGGAAAGAGACCCCAGCTACAGAGTAAATTATGCTCTTTTGGGCATGATGTAATGAGCTAACAATACTTAACGCTATCCAAATTTTAAAACTCCTGTTTACCTTATTCCGTTTTTTAGAAAATGACAAATAATTATAAAAACGGCAGACAATTATAAAAACTAATTTAAAGTTATGTAATCCATACATATAATTGTCATCTGCGATATTTAATGTCGTACCGAAATTTCTGGAAACCTACAAAATTTAGGGTTTTGAATGCTTGCTAATCAGCAGCGTGTAATCCACATTTATACTGGAGTGTTTTGGCGCTCAAAATTTCCATTCCATGTCATCGAAGCTGCAGAATCTAAGAGTTTGAAATATTAAAGCGAATTTTGATCCACATATATGCGACATGCATAAAATAAACATTTATGTTTTAAAGTCTTGCATTCTTAGGAAGCATACAATATCGTTTTTAAAATGACTAGAAAAATTATCTTCTAGTCTTGTGAAACAAAACAGAAGAAGGGTGTATAAGACCCTTTTATTTGAACACAAAGAAATAACAATGACCCAATATTGGTTTACGCAGCCCAACACTTCTGGCTTAGCTTATGTGCGTAATGTTGAACTAAAGCAAATGTAATAGATTGGCCTAATGGCTCACAGGATAGAGTAATGTGCAGAAAACGCTCTGGTCTGTAGAAAACCGGCGAGATAAAACAAATGGCTAGAAGCACTCAACGTCATAGAATCAATCGCTAATAAGTTACGGTACAACGTAGCCTCAAATAGGCAGAACACCCTCTAAAATTAACTTAGCATTTAACTTTCACTTAAATGGCATTTCTTTCGCCGTCAATCTGAATAAACGCTCGCTATCTCATTTACATTTTAGCATGAAAAGTATGGGTGAAAAAAGAATGACAGGAAAGCATAAAAACTTAAAATTAACTATCTGTTGAAAATAAATAGATAAGTCCTTCCAATGTAAATTCGGATCTAACGTAAAATTTGTTAGAAATTAAAGGTTTCTACCGATTTTGAACTTAAGATTTTAATGCAGTTCTCTGATTTTAAATGCCATTGCATAGTTATTCCCACGTTTGTTTAAATTTTAATATCAGTAGAAACGTTTTCCTATTTTATCGTTGTTACCATTATGTGCAACACTCTTTAAAATATTTTCCTTCTTAATATCCGTCGTCACTCAGGTATTTGTCAATTTCGATAACGCTGTGCCATGTTCCGTGTCGCTTTGTTATAGAAATATTTGACCGAAGGATTTAGAAAATGTTCGTAGACTGAATACCTATTTCAATCTTTCTTCTAAGTGATATGTTAATTTTAACATTTTACGAAAGAGAATGAGTTGAAAATCAAAACATTATTTTAGTGAGTGAACATAGGAATAAAAGGTTTGCGATTATTGATACCTTCATTTTCCAAAAAATACTTAATACAGATGAAATACGATACTTTTACAATCTTCTGACAGGAAAAGCGTTAAGTTTTAAAGCTGGAAAACTATCGGGTTAATCCAATTTTAAAAACAGTTGCCGGTATTTTATATTACGCATGCGGAAAACTATGATGCAACTAGCCCGTTCTAAGATCTAACACTAGAATCAAAACATATATACAAACTACCATTGTTTTCGATTTTAGCCATTTGGCCAGAATGAAAACTGAAACTAATCGTTGCGCACCCAATGTGCAAGAAACTCTGACGTACGACAAAAACTAGAGCTTTGAAATTTTTTTAAAATATGAACACAAGAAATTTAGAAAGCAAAACATATTTTCTAACTGTATTATTCATGGTATCTGAAGATGGTATGAAAATATCTGGTATTTCAAGATAGTATCAAAGGTGGATGATATCAAAAGATTTCACGAAATCTAATTTTCTTTTAAAAGGAAAATGATGATCTAGAACTGACACATTTTTCTGGTTCTTAACTACCGATACTGTAGCACAGGAAACAATGAACCGGTCGAAAAAAGAATTTTATCACTTAGTAATATCCTATTCTAAGAACAAACAAACAGGAATTAATAGACAAAAGGGTCTGAAGACTTCCCAAATCATTTGCGCATTTAGATCTCAGTAAGATAGGAACCACGAAAATATCAAGATCAGTGTGTGCAGTTATTAAATATCAGAAACAAGGAAAAAAAGAAAAATAATTAAAGAGCCATTTTTAATTATATTATCGGCTCTTTAGCGGATCAGTAAAACCCAAATTTAGTAAATGTTTCGATAAACTTCAATTTATTTTATACTCATATCGCTGAAAGCTGCGAGCTAGAGATAATCTGTATACATAAAGAAGAGTGTCTGCGTGTTTGTTCGCGATTAACTCAGTCACTAATACAACTATCGCCACCAAAGTTTCTACAGTTCTTTCCTGGGTTTTGGGAAATGTCGAGTCTCCTTTTTTTTCAAAAAAGAAAAGCAGCATAATAAGAGCTATTATTTAAAAACTCTGAAAACGTTAATTTTCGTTATCATTTTTCCGAGTGGCAACAATCTGGCACGATTTCGAAAAGTGTTGCCACTGCTCGCTTTCAAATCGTATATTCTGTTAATAAAAAACTTCTAAGTTTTACAATGAACTAAAAATAGCATTTCTCAAACATTATATACATTATTCCCGATTCCAAAAATTTGTACGAAGCCATTTCGACTATTGCCATTTTCGTACGACTTGAATCAGCCGAGATATTAATTAAAAACTCTGAAAACACAAATTTTTCCACTCATTTCTCCGAATGGCAACAGTCTCGCGCGTTGGAGATAAAAATGCTTTTCTTCGAAAAGTGTTGCCACTCCGCACATTCAAATCGTAAATTCTGTTGATGAAAATTTTGTAAGTTTTACAAAATCTATACATGTGAAGAAGAATGTCTGTTTGTGTATTTGTTTGTTTGTTCGCGTTATTGATTTCTGATTCATTATGATAAATTTTTTGCAACATTTAACCGAATAAAATAGAATGTAGGTGAAATACTGCATGGAACGTGAGCTTTTACGACCATTTAGAAAGACGAAAATCATTAAAATCTGCTTGCCATTTTTGCTGATTTAATCAGAGAGAATTAGTTTGTTTTTCTATCGAAATTTTTTATGTGGGTTCCATATCGCATCAGACATAAACATTTATGACTATAAATCGTATTTTTGCATCGTTATTAGAGAAGGATTACAGCGGTATCGTTCTCTCTGTTGTTAGATACATTACTCACAATCTAACCTAACTGGCATGAGTATTTCCGCTAGTATAAATATAAACGTAATGAAACAAGCATTGTATTTAAGAGAACCTATAAATAATATTTTTATTCAAAAATTAACTACCTACAGCACGCGAAATGGTTCTCTGTAATCATATGTTGTAACTTCATCGAAAAATGTTAGTCTTTTGCCATCTTTAGATTAAAATAACAGCTTCCTAAAAAACGTTTAACTTATTTGTGGCTTCATTTCCGTGCAATGAAATTTAAAGATAAAAACTATTTCCTTTGAATTAAACATAATTTAAATGATATTTTTTTTATTCCAGTTGTATGATGTGAAAATTGCAAGTTGATATAACTACAATATACCTTTCTTATTATGCAATTCTACTGCAGCTTCGTTTTGTCTTCAAAGCATATATTAAATTCCAGAAACTAGTCTGAACAATGGTTGTTTATTTTTCCGCTCATAATTTAAAGTATAAAATACTTTGAAGAATAATGTAGAATATACCAAACTAAGTTAAGCTTCATTCCTTTGGAAAGTATTACGAATGAAAGAAAGGGTTAATTAAAATACCGCTATGTATTACAGTGATAAAAATGTTTTTAAAGAAAGCCTTTGGTGGTTCTCTGCAAATTAAATTAGCATTTTGGCAGGTGATAATTAAAAATTCAAACAGAAAATTCTTTAGATGTAATTCTAATGGCGCATAATCAAATGCGCTACAGAATTTAATAAGTCGCTTGGACTGGATGTAAAAATTTAAATATGAATTTTGTAGTATTGTAGCAACAAAGCTACAATACTACAATACTAAAGTAGAGCTAAACAAATCACTGTTCTCAATTCATTTATAATTTCAAACTTTATATGCGTGGTGTAATTTTAAGTTTAATTTATAAGGTTCGATTTTCAAAACATATTATGAATTCTCGAATGTTACATTTAGTTAACCTGTAGGAGCATAAATTTAATTTATTACGACATAAATGTATGCAGATTGTAATAAAAATATAATTCATGGGTCAACATTTTACGAAACTCTATTTATTCGAACCCATATTTTGTAAGTATCAGCGCGTAATTTTGTTCAAACAATCAGTTTACCAAAGAGTAGCCTTTATATATTCCTCCAAAACAGTTTATCTCGAATCCAAATTTTAATAAAAATGAACATATTTCGTATTCTAATTGGATTAACTTTATGTTTCTGAAAAAAGAGAGAAAAGTTATATAACTACTTTGTTTTCCTATTTTAGAAATGTTTATAGATTAATCTTATTTTTGTAGCTGCGCGTTGGTTATATACCCTACTAGATTACTGGTCACTTGTTTAATCCGACATACGGCTTGACATATTATCAATTTATTGAATATTGCCATTCCAATTCAATCAGTGAATTTATCCTTAATTTATGTTTCAAATTATAACAATACTTTACTATAGAATTTTATAAGCGCTTAAAAAAGATTTGTGCCGCCAGTCGCCGTATTGTATTAGACTTCTAAATACTGGCAATTCCATCTGTGTTCAAGCCTAGGTGAATGGGCGGTTTGAGTGTTTGGTTTCCATGACTTTCCTCATGTGTGATGGGAATACTAACCCATATCTCTAATAAAGTCCCCACGTAGATATCGTTGCTCTTGGGCCGATAACGTTCATGTACTTTGTCAAATTCAAATAACCTAGCATAACCCATATCAAACAAAGCGACTCGCAAACACTACACGTATTTCTTAAAGATATTCTTAACTTTCACACTAGTAAGCAAAACTATGTGATAGTTAAAGAACAAGACTTAACAATTTTAATCATTAAATGGTGTGTCGTATGCGTCTGTGATCTGTGCATTTGTAGCGAAGGTACACCTTGCGCAAAAAATAGATGGGGCAGTTCTATAGCTTCTGTTCTACTGGCCCGATTGTCGAAATTGCGTTTTCCATGTCTCAAAAGCTCGATTTAGGATATATATTAGATTTATAAATAACATTGCTCCAACATATTAGAAATATTTAGAAAGTTTTCGAAACTTCTACATGAAGATAAAAGATAAACAGGTAGAAAATTCAGCGCCTAGTGCTGCTAAATTTTATAATCGAATTTGGGAAATTAAAATGACAAGAGAATTTTTCAAGGATCTGTAGGAACCATGGTCCCCCACTCACTCCTTATTTTCATGAACTTTGCATAGAAAAGGTAAAAATGTAAAAAATATTAGAGTCTAAACCGTAGTTAATTTCTTTCATTCAAAGCTCCAAACAGAACATATCAAGGGAAAAGACTTCTGAAGCTTTAAACAAAGTCATTGATTGTCCAGTTAATTGACTTTAAACAAAGTTTCAGAACACTTTTCCCATGACAAGTTCTGTAAATTTGTATTAAGTCAGATATCTCTTAATAAATCCTATATCCTCTGAATAAATATTTTCACTTTTTAATTTAGAACACTGAACCCAGTAGTATCTTAAATACACAACGCAACTCTAATTATTCTGTTGGAGCCCTGTTGGCCACTATTTACTGTCTTTGAAACATAGTTTGACTGTATATTGTGTTTATCATGTATGTCACAAAATTTACATTTTCATGTGATTTAGAATGGTTATCCAAATATTGACTTTAATTTGATATTGAACTTAAAACATAAACTCTTAAGTTAAAAAACTCCAACAGTACTCATTATTTATACTAGCGGTTATATAACATGCCAGAATGTTCTAGAAAGGACTGAACTAGGAGGAATATCCTGAAATTGGGAAAAGTTAATTATACGTTGCTTGTTCGCGCAGAGCAAAGCCATCGTATTTTTTTATATTTTACACACACACACACACATATATATATATATATATATATAGTGTTTATTCGGAACAGCAATTTATGTGAGTATGTCAATTTATATCAAATCAGGAAAACCAAGTATTTAAAGAACAATAAAGTAACAATGCAATGGCATTCCACATTGAAGATGTAATTATAACTATAATGTATAATGTAAAATCTATGACACAACACCCAAAGGAGCTTTATTCTGGAAATAATTGGAAAAAGCCGTACAATGAAAGGTCATTTCCTCAAAGTCTTAAATTCAGCAAAATTTAAACACTTGTAAGGCTCTAGAGAAAGACAAAGGAAGAAATTCTAAAAACTTTGTTAGATTTTGCAACCTCTGTCTAAATGTTATTATCTCGGCTTTTCAGTCTCTAGCACCCGATGGGTTCAAACATACGCTCCGATAAATGCAGTTGAGTAAGCTTGTAGTTTAGTTTATTGCCTGTGCAGTCTTAGTCTACTTTTGTTAAAGTTTCTGTATATATATATATATACATATATATACACTGGTGTGCAAAAATTAAGGACGAAGTCGAAAAATTAGCATATCAGCTGAACGAAGAGACACAGCGGACAGAAAGACCAATCAGGAGATTAAGGTGATGTAAGGTAGCACATGCGCAGATATGCAGGTGGACGTAATGGGGGAGTATCTGAGTGGTATAAAGCATGTTGTCGGTGTAAGTAAGATCAGTATTTCTGGCAAAAAGATTGCACGCCGTATAGGAGTTAAAATCACACCGAGTTGCTGCCTCAGCGAGAAATGGCGAATAATCAATCTGTTAGACGACATCTGGATGCTTTTACCCGAGGGCAAATCATTGGAAAGTTGGAGGAAGGCCGCAGTGTGACAGTAAACGCTCAGTGTGGCTGTAGAGTTCGGAATTGCTCACAGCATCGTTTCACGACTTTGGAGACAATTTCAAACTGCAGGAACAGCTATCCGGGGGTTTAGTAGTGGTCGTCCACGAGGATCCAGACCCGCAGATGACCGGTATATTGCCTTACAGGCCAGAAGAAACAGGCGGCAGACAGCGGGAGAAATCGCTAGACACACGACACAGGCGACTGGACGACCGATATCACGTTTTACCGTGGCCAGAAGACTGCACGGTGGTGGTCTGTTTGCAAGACGCCCTGTATGGTGTGTACCTCTAACGCCTGCCCATCGGAGAAGGCGTTCTCTGTGGTGCCGGGAACACCGGAATTGGAGAGACAATGAATGGGGACGAGTACTCTTTACAGATGAGAGCAGATTAAGTCTGAGTTGCGATTCTAGACACATACACATCTGGACAGAGAGGGGAACACGCAATAACCCCTTCAACATCATCAAAAGGGACTGTTGTGGAGGTCGCGGAGTTCTCGTTCGAGCAGACATAATGCTTGGTAGCCGGACCGACCTTCATATCTCCCAAGGAGGTTCGTCACCTGGGACTGCTATTGTAACGAGGTTCTTCTTCCTTACATGCGTCTTTTCACAAGGGCTATGGGTCCTCAGTTCCTCTTCATGGACGACAACGCTCCACCTCATCGCACAGTTACTGTCGAAGAGCTGTTGGAGAGTGAAGATATTGAACACATGGATTGGTCGGCAAGGTCTCTGGATCTAAATCCCGTCAAGCATGTACGGAACTTACTAGGGAGACCCGTGGCAGCACGTAACTTATCGCCAGTAACGATTCCGAAACTGCGATTGGTGCTACAAGAGGAACGAGCAGCAGTGTCTCAACAGCTCATTAACAACCACATATCCAGCATGCACAAATGATGTGAAACCTGCCTAGCAGTCAGGGGAGATCATATCCCCTATTAAAGACCGGATGTTTCTTGCTGGACACCCATCACAGGGATGTTTCGGCCTTCAGTCGCATTGCGCTCCATGCTACTTTTTCAATAAAGCTTCTTTTTATCCCTCTGATTTCTCTTTTAGTAAGTGTTGCTTACATTACTCATGTCCTTACGTATTGGGGATCTTACGGTATTAAATGTGTTGATTTGGAAAGCTTTTGTACAAAGTTATATTGAAAAAAACCGTCTCGTCCCTAATTTTTGCACACCAGTATATATATATATATATATATGTAATCAGAGATTAAAGTAACCAAGTTAATCAATCGTAAAAATTGTCTAATACTTGCTCTAAAGCTGCAAAGAAATACAATAATAATTTATTTTCTAATAAAGTATTTAATATATTATCTTTGAAAAAAGATAGTTAGAATCCTATTAAAAACATGTAAATCAAGAATAATTAATAAATGCGAAAGTGTTTCAGTCTTTTTCTCATGTAATTATGATTTACGACAAAAAACGTTATAATAAGATGAGTTTAAGTTATTCGAATTGTTAATTAAAATTCAGTAAGAAAAAGGCTGTATTGTCAAGTTTTAAAATCAGTCTTGATATCGGGATTACCATAAGAGCTGGAAAAATTGCTTATGATGTAAGGTTTATTATAATTTTAATAACAGTTATTTTATTTATCTTTCCTGTCTTTTTTAGCTTCAGCTTACAATTGCCTACCAGAATGTATTTTCAAAAACGCGGTTAATGCAAATGAGTAAGAATAGCATTTAAGTCGATGTTTCACCGACTTCGTTAGAGAGCCTGAGTTCTTGACTAGTGCGCGTTTGCCTTTTGACTTCGTCTCTCTAAACTGTTGCTACGCTCGGCCGTACTTTAGGCCCTTGTTTGGCTTCGCCGACTTAATTAAGATTTAGGGACCAACTACTTAGAATCTTGATAGCTTCGGCTATATCTTTCAGTTAGCTTTAGTTAAGCTTAGTTAAGTTTAATTCCATATTAAGTTCAAGCCCAAGTGGAGGCTTTGCTGTACGTTCCGAGTTAGGAACTGATTGTATCATATTTATTTTGAGAAATAAAGGGTAGTTAACCTTTCGTTAAGTCTTACGTCTGTGTTCACACACTTAAGCGATTATTAGTGTTTGTGGGGTTTCAAGGATTGAACACTGAATTAAATAAGTAAAACCCCCACAATGCGAAGGATATAGAAAAATAATGAGGAAAATAAAGGAAATACTTTTTCTTAAAATAAAAATAACTCTACCTTAGGTGCTAAAATCGCATTATATATATAAAAATGTAATTGCAGAAAAGTGAAACCAAATGCTCAGTATTAATAATAACATAAATATAGCCCATTTAAACTATAAAACTAAGCTAATTCATAAAATGGTAAAACCTTACACCATTGCTAATTTGAGTGCTTTATCTTGTTCAAAGTAGTTTAACTCAACCATGTGCAACATTCTAGAGATTTATGAAGAGCCTGTACTTTAAACGATTTTGTTTGAACTGCGTGAAAGAAATTTCTTAAAAAACATTCTCACATAATCCCCTTTAATACATGAAAGGACAATTCATACACGCAATTCATGCATCCACGAATTCAGTGCCTTTTTATGTGCTATGGAAGAGGAATGTTTGAAGAAAATGAATCGCACTAAAGCATTTTTATTATTTACATCTTTGGGATAAAAGTATACATTTATTCCTATTTTCTTTTAGCCTGGTATCAAATTTAAATTTATACGTTGTTTATGACATTCGTTCTATTATGCCTACAAAATCATTCATAAATATCATGTTAATATATCCTATGTATTCTGCAATATTAATATGCTCTATCTTTAAATATAAATGCGATTATATCACGTTTCAAATTTCTTTTCGAAAAATTTCGAATCTCGTAAATGTTGAAGAATTAAATTTTACTGTGATAAGAAGATATTTTAGGAAATAAATAATTCATCTGAAAAATAACGTTTCGATGTAAGAGATGTAGATAGTTTAGAATTCCTTTTTCATTCACTGTATTACACAGACATTTTTTACTCTAACAAATCCCTAATAAGGTACGCGGGGCGGCATATTGTCACTTATGTGACTGTTTGCTATTTCAAGTGGTTTAACAGCTTTAAACTTTCATCTAAATTTTCTGAAAAATGCCAGTTTATTCAAATGATACCACTACTCTTTGCTTAGTGTCGTTATAATTTATCTTGTAAATTGAATTTATGTGAAAAATAATACTTTTTTTATTCTAGTTCACATAATTACAATAAATCTGAATAATAATGTTTATAAAGCATGAGTTTAATGCATCAAAATTATATCTAACGCTATATCTTATTTATCTCGGCTTAGATATTGTTGGACTTGAGTTCAAATCTTGAAGAATGTTTTCATGGCGAGCCTGAAGTCCTCTCGAGGGTATTGGCGGTAGCAGAAGAGGAGTGGGAGATCGAGGTGT